>DF238006.1:2567-16286 GCA_000708835.1 Klebsormidium nitens | reverse complement strand
TCTCCAAGACAACTGTGCCTCTCTGGCTGCTGTAGCTTCCTCCGCCCATGGCGACTCCGACACAAGCTTGAAGGAAGTCCGCCGCCGCTCTCCCCCTTCTCCAACCACCATCAAGTCTCCTTGCAACGTTACGTACGCTTCCTTCTTCTCCGCGCGCAACTTCTTCATCTCCACAACCGCCTTTATATGATGTGACCGAAAGGCGTTATATGGTACCGAACTTTTCTTTTTCGGGAGCCCCGAACTTTTTCAAAGTCGTAGATGTGACCGCCCTATGAGTGTCTCCTAGCCAATAATTATTGACCATTCGGAATGCTCCGTTACCTGTTTTTCGTTCGGAAAGTGATTTTTCGGATTCATTTAATAATTGCTCATATGCCGTCGGATTCTCAAAGTATTAACCGGGCATTCCAGAAGCGGCAGATATGGGGCAAAAATGTGCTCGGGGAGCAGTTCCGAGCACATTCGGATTCAGGGTCGCATTCATTAAATAAATCGGAAAAAGAGGTCGTATTCAATAGAATAATTACCATTTTCGACCATTCGGATTCATACCTTTCCACTATGGTATGTATGCAAACGGTGAACAGAGTTTCTCTCAAGATGCAATCAGTTGAATCAGTGTTGACAAACTGTGACGGGACAAACGTCAAACCGATTTTAGTTGTCTGCAGTCTGAGTGGAGCCATGCCCTCCGAACAGGATGAACAGGACACATGCAAACATCGAAATCTACATTCCAAAGTTGTCTAGCTGCTACTACACGGATTGCATGATACAGTAGGCGTCTCTGCCTTGAACGTAACTGCGACTCAATCTTTGCCTCTGGCTATCCCATTGCCACCATGCTCGACTTCAATGACTCTGCTTTCCAGATGCATCCTGAGTGTCCCGAGGACCTGCCGTTTACAGGTTGGCGACTGCAAAGTTCCCTGCATTGACACTGACATGGCTGGCCCCGCGGACTTTGTCTGCAATGGCCTGGTCCAGTCTCCTGCCCAGCTCCGCATCGCAGCGTCTGAAAACTTCGATCTCCCGCCTGCGGATGTGCTCCTTGGCTGCGCTCATGTGGCCCGCGAGGTTCTGGACGCAAGAACGAGGGAAAGATCAGGTCCAAGCCTCCACCAAGTCAATGTATGACAATAATCAAGATCTCCGACGGCTACCATACACTGACGGTCAGGTTTGAGGCAGGACTCGCGGTTAGGAGTAGACGGTCCTCCAAAATGGATTGAAGTATGAGCCCCATTGTCAGCCGTTTTGAAACCTTTATGAGCGCCAACCCGACAGCTGTAGCAAAGCTTGCCAAAGACCACAAGACATGAGGCTGTTCTCCCGCATCAAAAGTAAAAAGCATCCCTTTCCAAACCACTCACACCCCAACTGGATAACCAGCAGAAACGCCCCACGTTAGCCGAATTCGAGGACAACCACTGAAGTTCCTATCTCGTCAGCAATCCGGTCCTAGAAGCAGAACAGCGAGCAGCGCTCACCGCAATCAGCTGGTCCTGCTCATTCTTGGGCATGAGCCGGAAGAGCGCCCCCGGCTGCGAGTAGTCGTCCTGCTCCTGCCACTTCTTGAACACCTTGCGCCCGATGGCCCCGCCCTTGGACTGGTACATGTGGACGTCGGGACGCTGCGGCTGCGGCGCCGGAGTGCCCTCCACCGAGTTGGGGAAGTAATTGGGCATGGCCCCGCCGTTCTCGTTCACCGTCATGAGCCCGTCACGCTGGTGGTTGCTCTGGGGGTTGATCGGGCGGTTGATGGGGATCTGCGCACGGAGCGGAGAACAAAGTTGAGGTTCTGTGCACTATGGGAAAGGCACTCAAGAAGAACGGGGACCAGGGCTAAAAAACGGACAAAGCCGGAGCTTGCTCGCAGGAGGGCTGTTCCTCGAGGAGAACATACCAATCTACTCCGATACAGCTTGCTTCATCCTTGGGAACAAAGCATGCTCCTCACTTGCTGGAATCTGCAATTGACGAGGTTCTCTGCAAACCCGCGCGGTAAAGCTTCTACCCTCATCTTTTGCCCTACCTCCGCACCGGGAATAGCGACCAGGACAGGAAGAGCGAGTGAAAACATCTTTTGCCACCTGACGCACGAGTTCAAACAAATCTGAACCAATCCTGCGCCAGCAATTGAGTCACATCGGACGCCTCAGCGACACATTCAGAACATAGCAGCCAATTCCCCACTTCCTACCTGCAGGTAGTTTGGCCCCAGGCGGTGGCGGTGCGTGTCATCGTAGCTGAACAGGCGGCCCTGCAGCATGCGGTCCGGCGAGGGCTCAATCCCGGGCACCATGTGCGCGGGGGAGAACGCCGCCTGCTCCACCTCCGCAAAGTAGTTGGCTGGGTTGCGGTTCAGAACCATGCGCCCAAACTGGCGCAGCGGGTACTGCTTGTGAGGCCACACCTTGGTCAGGTCGAAGGGGTCCCAGTCGAACCTCTCGGCGTCCTCCAGGGGCATCGCCTGGAAACGTAGAAGTGAGGGGCTCAGGCAGAGTTTGAGTTCAATATCTCCTCTGTCAACTAGGAACCGCTCTGTACTGGCACTTTTGATGGTTTCAAGCATTGGTGCTTGCTACGTGTCAACACTGATGCCTGCTGCTGTCGGTCCAAAACAGGCCTTCTCAACAGCAGTGCCCGAACTGAATCATTCAACAGCGGAACTGGTAAAGAGTATGTGACATGGAGTGGCAACTCGAGACACGTGCACACAGTACTACTGCTGTGCAGGGCGCTACAAAACCTGCTGCTCAAGGTATGTTGAGAGGCCAGAGCATGATTGAGGGTCTCGTACCTGGACGTAGAAGGTCCAAGATGGGTACTCTCCTCTCTTGATAGCATTGGAAAGGTCGCGGGTAGCATAGTCTGGATCACTGCCAGCCAGATGATCGGCCTGCTCCGTGGTCAAATTCTTGATGCCCTGCACAAAACCCGCATGCGTGACGGTAAGAGAAAGCTTGAAAGTAAAATTGAAGCACTTCATAACAAACTAGGCGAACGTGGAAAGCAGGATGAAGTTCGAGAACTGATGTTTACACAGCTGATAACACTGATCAGGCATGATTCAGAGTAGATAAATTACTGCACGATTCACTTATTTACCTGGTCAGTCTTGTAGTGGATCTTCACCCAGTGAGCCTTGCCGTGGTCGTTCACCCACTTAAAGGTGTGGCTGCCGTAACCGTTCATGAAGCGGTAGCCATCAGGAGTACCACGTGGCGAGAACAGGATCATCACCTGAGTATCAAAAAGTGGTACGTTGAGATGAGGTATCCTCGCAAACGAAGTCCTCACAAAGATTGGTACCCCAGCTTTGTTTAAAGCAAACATACCTGCCGGGCTCACAAGGCCAAGATTTTGACGTAGCATGCAGCTCTTACTTGTCCTGTCACAACCAGGTCTCTCCCTTCCCCTTGCGCTGCAGAATATCAATTTAAGATGCCCCTGGAATGCTGAAACTGCTGTGCGTGTTGCAACACTGCAAAATCATGAAGAACCTTCCCCCCGACCCAATTGAGGCACTGATGAAGCGCCAAGAATGTGCGCACCTGATGCACGGACTCAGGCACCAGAGACAGGAAGTCCCAGAACATGTCCGGGTCCTTCAGGTGCGTCTCGGGGTTCCTCTTCTGGGTATGGATGAAATCTGGGAACTTGAGGGGGTCGCGGATGAAGAAGACTGGAGTGTTGTTTCCAACCAGGTCGTAGATGCCCTGCAAAGGTCAAAGAGACAAGATTAAACTCTGCCACCTACGACATTGCAAAACAGAAGGTAATCAATGATCCACACCCTATGCAAGGATGCACTAAACAAACACTAAATGTACAGACGTCTGAAAGGCTAGAGAAGAACAAAAACAAATGATTTGCAGATTCTGTTCTAAAGCTAGTAAAGTTGCAGTCTGCAACCTCTTTAAGCGGGTCTGAAAAGGTACTGAGGCAGCAAAGTAGCATGGTTGCACCAAAGACAATCATTCAAAACCCCTTAGGGAAAAGGTAGCGCAAATTCTTACCTCCTCAGTGTAGAACTTCACGGCGAAACCTGGATGAAAGAAAGAAAACTTTGTCAATTTGAAGGACCTCTGTACAGATAGATGAGGTACTGCGCACCACCTCCCACCACTTTCCACAAACTGAATTTGAAAGGCCGCACAGAAAAAGGAAGAAGAACTGACTTAGACATTCCAAACATTGCTTGATGGAATGATCCGTCTCCGCGTAAGTTGCAACTGTGAAGGCTGTGTGTTGAGCACAAACAACCATTGTTCAATCTCCCATACTGTAATATTAAACCAAATGGTAATTCTAACCTCATGCGTACCACACTGACGGAAAACATTATTTCCTCTCTGCAGATAATCTTACTGTGAAGAATTTCTTCACAAACTGAGCCCCCAACACAATCATACCTCTGGGATCACGGGCAGTGTCTGCAGAGCCAGACTCGCCGCCGACAGTGGAGAAGCGCGTAAAGCAGCGGGTCCTCTTTCCAACCCGGTCCAGAAACTTGGCCTTGCAGATGTCAGAGACATCGCTGTAGACAAGCAGCAAAAATGATCAGCCTAAAAAGAACCATATATGTGCTCAGCCTCATTAGGAGGCATCAAGGTGCTCAGCCTCAATCAATATTCAAGTAATAAATTAGTTGCTGAACCACAGCACAAAATAAGTCCAGAGCTTATTGAAAGAATTTTGCACCGCAACCCCAAGAAGGTCTGGGGACAAAAAAACAGTTTTGCTCCATCAACCATGTTTTGCTCCACATGAAAGCCAACTCATCATATTGACCAGCTCAGATGGTGTCTTACTGTGTGACCTCGAAGTAACCATGGGCACCTGCTCCCTTAGCATGTACCACCTGCCAGCAAGTAGCCAAGACAGTGTTAAGGGTTCCGTAACAAAAACCTTCCAAAACTGAAGAAAACTGAAGAAGCCAATTTCACACCAAAGGAATGCTGCCCCATCACAATCAAGGAAGAGGTTGCTGAAGCGAGTCTATTAAGCAAGGCCTCCTATCCAAGAACAACTAAGCGTTCACTCTATCCAACCTCGTTCTTTCAACTGATGCAACCTCCAAAAAATGCTGATATCGCTACCTCTGAGCAAGAAAGAGGACAAGAAAAGGGTGCGAGCTGTAACAGACTCGGCAACCAGGGTTACAAAAGAATTGCTTTGTTTTTTGTCTCTCAAGGGCACCCCAAGAAAAAGCCAGAAGGCTTGGAGCTTCAAAAAGGAGCAAACTCACTCTCTCAGGAATCCGCTCCCTGTCAAAATGTGCAAGCTTATCCAGCAAGTGGAAATCCTCAAGAAGGATGCTTCCAGTCTCGCCGATGGTCACACTGCAAAGAAAATCAACAACAATTGCAAATGAGAAACCAATAGAGAAGTGCACAGTGTGGGTTGAAGACCTAGGCACCAATCAAATTGCTGACCAGGACTACGATTGTGATTAAACCTGCTTCTCTGCAAGCTGAGTTGTATCCCACAAGGACCTTCACATATTCTTGCTTTCCACACCGCAAGGGCTAAAACCATTAAAACATTCCGTTATGAACTCTTCTGCAAACAATTTCAACAGGTACCATACTCAGGTTAGACGATACCTGTTGTTATCATCGGAGACGGGGTGTCCAGCACCGTTTGTCAGGATGGGTCCCCTGTAAGAACCCATCGCTCCAAGCTAGTTACGCACGACCAGCAGATTACGTCTCGTTTCAAGCCAACTTCCTGCGTCTTCCCAAACACCGGCTGTATGGCCGGAAAAGCACTGCTACTAGGCTAGGACAAAAGCGCCCCTTCCACAAAGCAGCTGAGTCCTGACAGTAACAGTGAAAGGCTGAAAATGGTTACGACGCGCGCTTTGCAGTCGAACCTTCTCTTCTGTTTGGGTGCAGACACGACAAGCTCATGAATGGAATCGTGCAGATCAAGCTTCTTCTTTGGATGGTGCTCGACTGGCGGAGAATGGTCCACGTCAGCTTCGCAATCAGAATATCCACGATTATCTACCACGTGAAGAAGTAAGTGCAAGCCAGGCACGTGCCTGTCGAGGGCGGCTCATAGCTTATGAATAGAAACTACAACTAGATCGAACTTCGGTACTATCTGAAATCCAAGCAGAGAAGTCAGCTGGAACCAAGTGAAAAATGGCGGCCTATAATGCAGGCACTTTTCAGCTCTAGCTGGGCTGAGCTGGGATGTCTATTCCTATTCCGGCCAGTGTGCATTTTTTAAATCTATGAGGTGGGGTGGATCCTGCTTGAAACGGGATCAGTGCAGAACAAGGGAGTTTTATCCACTGATTGGGGATTGAGATTGGCGCAGCGAAATGGCGGACCAAGCTCCAAGCAGATGTATTAGAAAGGGCCCCATCTCTGCTTGATGGATCAAAGAGACTGAAATTTCGAGCTTGTAACATCGAAGTCGAAAACAGCTGCGGTTCTAGACCCGGAGAAAGAGTTCCTAAGGACGAGACATACCTAGTTGGATTCTTCAACAGCGGGCGCAGCATTTCATGCGCACTTGCTTTGGAGAGCAAGGTCAAGGCCCTGTCTCAGAATTGTGTGGAAGCTGCAGCTTGCTATGGAGAACGCAATTGCCAGCTCGCCATACCCGGGGTCGGAGAACGGGGCTCCACGGGACGATCTCCAAGACGCCTATCTGTCGGAGCTGCTCTCTTACAGCTTGGAGCGCTTGAACAAGGTGAATTACAATCCACAAGATATGAGGGGTTTTTGGCACCTCGTAATGAGGTCTAAGGTCTAGGTCTTGGATCTTTGGTGTTCATCATTTATTCTTGGGCACTTTAAAGAGATGTTGGGGTTTCTTGAATGACCTTCTTCTTTGCCCTCGACTTTGAGTCTGAAGATTCTGCCGGACGGTAGATCACGTGGCACACTATCCATTATACGCGGAGTCCTTGTCGCACTGTGAAGGAAAATACTCCCTACAAAGGGCAAGTGACACAGTGTTCTTGCTTGACGCTGCAGGAGCCTGAGCTTCTAAAAGCGGATGGAGACCGGGTCAAGCGCCAAATGCAGGAAGTGGCAGTAAGCCACTACCGTGCATTCATCACAGCGGCGCAGGCGGTGCAGTCAATCCGTGCGGAACTGTCTGCGATTGACAATCATTTGGGGTCCCTGGTGAGTTGGCGTGTGCCAACGTTGCTCTTGAATGAGCGGAGGATTGCAAGCTTGTCAGCTGCCGATAGATGTCTCCAATCTTCTCACCGGAGGGCATTGTCTCTGTCACAAGGTTACATCATGGAGTGAGATCTGCTCTGAGGTTGAGGCTTCTTTGAGATTGTGCAATCAGGGAGTGAGGCGGTGAGAGGAGAAAGTCCGTGCGGCGTTGCAGTGATCTGAAATTCAGAGGCCCAATGACCGCTCCTTTTCATTACCTCACCATCTCACACTACGCCCCATCAGCCTCAGTTCGAGCGACTCCTCCCGAAGCCCCCTCGAGTCTTCACCAAAGAATGATAGAGCCATATCTTTGAGAGGACGTTCACTCTCGACTTAAGAGGCCGGCGGAATGCAATGTCCTGATTTACTTTCTCGGAGCTCAGATCTCGGAGCTCCCTCGATTGACCAAAGGCTGCAACGACTTCAAGGAGGAGGCACAGCAGATCATCGAGAAGCGGAAGATGAACAGGACGATGCAGTCCAACCACACGAAGCTGCTTGACCTTCTTGAGATTCCACAACTTATGGACACGTAAGGCATTTTCATCTGTTCAACAGAGCTGCAGATTCTCAGAGAGAAAAGGCACCATGGAGATTTTACAAGAGATCGACATGTGGCAAGGGTCTGTTTGAACCCTTCGGTTTCAAGACCCCAAAAGAGATACCTAGATCAGGTTGGTTCTCATAGCAGGTACTTTGAGAAGGCCTCTTGTGGACAGATAAATATATTGTTACCACATGATGGCAGCCCACGTTCAACAGTTTGTGCTTTCACCAATTGACACGTACAAAATCAGCGGTCGCAGGCTGTATCGAGATCAATGCTTCAAGCGATGAGATTCGGACGGCGTCCCAAATGCTTCAAGCGATGAAATTCGGACGGCGTCCCAAATTCGAATGCAGGTGTGTCCGAAACGGAAACTATGATGAGGCGCTCGACTTGGAGGCCTTCGTCTCCAAACTCGCCACCATGCATTCCAAGTAATTGACGCTTCTGCCCATCCCTCTGCTTCATTCTGCAGCTTCAACGCTCTACGTGCATCTTTCGTCTTCGATCCTTCTTGGTGCACAATTCTGAGCTTCTCATTGTTATCGTCATGTTCAGTTCTATCCATCACCAGGGGCTTGTTTTTTCTATGGCTGTGTCAGGCTACTTGTCTCCTTTCTCACATGGTCCAGAACATCCTTGGTTTACGAATGAATTGACTACTTCTTTGCAGACTCCCTGTCATTCAAGCGCTGGCTGAAGAGGTCCGGGCCACCACCGAGTCCATGCTCTCTCAGCTCTTGCAGCGACTACGGTCTAACATACAGGCAAGAAGTCTGGTGGATCCAAATGTGACCATTTGCTTCAAGAAACCCTGCTGCCGTTTTCGAATACGCTCTCCTTGATTGGTATACTTGCCTGAGCTATTACAAACAATTTGAAATTGCTCTTGTTTGGATCTGTAGCGTCTCGTAAACGCCTCGACTTAAACGATTGTTCCAAGTGCGACTGTCACGATTTGAAATTCTTGGATTATGTAGACACTTGAAGCCTGAGAACGGCACTTCCGTCAGTCATGATCAGAAGAGAGGTTCACAAGCCTCACTGAAAGCTGCCCGCATTTTTTTAGCGCGCGCAGGCTCTTTGCTTCTCGGTCGTCATCAGAGATGGACCCCATCGAGACTCGAAACTCTTCGCTAGTCGAGCGGAAAACGCCAAACCGTGTCAGTGCGATTCATATGTGATTTGCGAGTCAATACAATAGACAACGGTTTCCTCTCACTTGTGCAGCTTCCGGAGTGCCTTCGGGTAATTGGGTACCTCAGGCGGCTGGCAGTCTTCAGCGAGCACGACATGCGGTTGCAGGTATGGTCTATCACCATCCCCCCAACTATCTCGTGATCTTCCCTGGTGGACGGCACAGAGTACTCCTCATCTGAATCATGTTCATCCGCATGGTGATTCATGTTGCATCTTAAATCTTCTTCCTGACGTTCTGAAGAAGCACCAGAAGTCTGTCTCGAAGTGTTCGCATCTCGTCGTTCAGGAAAGACCGCAGCATTTTCATGCTGCGCCCTTTGAAACTGGCTGATCTATAAAAAATGTGTTGCCTGACCATTCCAGACTCCCCTTTTCGATTTGGGTCTTTGGTATTCCCACGTTCTCCGTGGGTTGACCATTTTGTTTCTGGTCTACTCTTCCCAAACGCCCTTCCAGAGCATCGCATAATTCAGCCCGACAATCGAAGACGAAACATCCACGTTTCGAGATTTGCCGTGCAGTTCCTGAGGTGTCGGGAAGCGTGGCTTGCTGACATCATAGATGACCTGGACCCGTCCAATCCGTACGACTACGTCAAGCGCCTCACGGACCACCACCGAGTGCACCTCTTCGATGTCGTCATGCAGTACAGGGCCATCTTTGCTGACGACACGTCCAATCAGGCAAGACGGAAACACTCATCTCCTATTCATCTCCCAGCAAGAACTTTTACATAATGAGTGCTTTTCTTCTGTGTTGAATTAAGAGTCCTCGCTGTCTTTGCTAACGATCTACGACCGATTCCGCAGAAGAGCGGGTTGCTACCACCACTAGTGGCTTCGCTAATCGAAAGGCGGCACAACCGACGTGTAGAACCCTATACCGACAATATCAAGAGCTGAGTAAACGGACTTGAAAAGGGATTTTGAAGCCTGGTTTCGATAGCTGCTACAGATCCAGCGACAGTTGGCGTCTTCTCTTTGTGTCCCCTCGGATCACCGGCCAAGCACAATTCGGAGAGGGCTCGTAATCTGTTTTGAGGCAGCCCAATCCAACCGTCCCGCTTCTTCCAAAAGCGCAACTTGTCAAAGTCTAAGAAATACAATTCACAAACAGAGTACACTACTAGGCTACTAGCCACAAGCCGCCTCTCGAAGTGAAGCCTGGTCACGATACGGAACCCAATTTCCGCTGCCCTGCCGAACTCCACTTCAGAACACGGGTCACAGTACGCCTTCTGACGCTTGAGGACTGTCCAAAGTCCACCTCCTGAACGATTTTACTCTGGCCATAAGTATTCAATTTTAGGGAAATCTGTCAGCCCCGCCCATCACCTGCCTGCATAGATTCTGGGCACGCCGCCTCTTTCACATCCACCTTTGCCACGTCCTGCATCCAACTTTGCCACGTCAGCCTTGGCGCTCTCTAACCCCTCCGAATTGTCTCCACCGTTTCGTTGGTTTATGCTCGCTCCACCTGTGGGTGCAATCTGCCCAAACAGCGCCCATCCCCAACGGAGCCCTCTCATTCCTAGACACATTCTTCCACCGTTCCGGCGTCCCTTTTGCGCTCCACACGGCACAGCAGTTCCTCTAGAACAGCGCCCAGGTTGGAGGGATCCCTCTCACCTTTCAAAACTCCCAACCCGCAGGAGGAGGCTGCAGACGGGGGCCTCGTGTACAGCTGGGCGATGCACCGCGTGACGGCATACCTGACAGTCCTCCAGCACATGCTGCCCAGGATCACGGAGGGCAGCCCGCTGAGCAACGTGTTGGACCACTGCATGGTGAGTCTGCGGGCTAACGTTTCTCCAGCACTTTTGCGACTTATAAGTAAAGCGGCTCCCAAGTCTACTTTCGGTGTAGTCGGCCGGCTACCTCCATTGCAGTTCGATTACGTGCGAAGTTGTTGGTGCTGTTCGTCTCTTGGGTCAGCCCTTCAATCCGGTCTCTGATACCAAACAGTATCGGGTATCTGCATGTGCCACACCCATCGTCAGACAACGCGTATTTACAACCCTGTAAACCACCGCATGTAGTGCCTTTCATAGTGGATGTGGTGAGAAGTGTGTGCCTGAACGGTATTGAAGGGTCACATCCGTAAATCTGTACACAGATGCCTATCCCCGGCGAACGTCTTCTCAAGTTTCTGGGAGTTGGTATTTTCTCATGGCAGGCCGAAGCTGATCGTACGCAAACACTGACTGTTTTTTCGGAGGGCTTCGGCAAGGGGGTTCCCCAGGACTTCACTGAGAGTAGGTGTCTTGCTCCGTGGACTCTGCTGTGTAGCTTGATCATCTTATACATACTTTCCAAAGCGCACTCCATGATTGGTTGGTACATTTCTGGTGCAGTACTGCGGCATGAGTTTGGGGCGCGTCGGCCTCGACTTTCGTGGGCTGCTTCCACCACTCTTTGAGGCGTAAGTCAAGCCCGCTCGTTCTTCTTGAGTTTGTTCCTAAGATTCGTTAAGAGGCCTGTGAACGAGGATTGACGGTTAATCTCTTCTCAGGCGTTCTTCTACTGTCAGCTGGTGATAGAGATTAGTTCCCAAAGTACAGGGGATTGCGGACGTGGTTCTGGCGTTCCTCGCATGCGGCGGGAGCTGTGGCCGATACAAACTTATTGTCTGGCTTTCATCTGCATCGCAGAGTAACCCGCATCATTTGCGCCCTTGTTTGCCGATTGTCGGATCCGAGATCACAATTGCGCTGGGTGACTGCATTGAATGGCCTCCGGCATGACGGTTCAAAAGCGGCCCGCTCTTTTGTTGTCTCTTTCCTCGCCTCCCTCCTTCAGATGTTGACCGTTTGTAATGCCGGCTCTATGTTCCGTATGATGTTCATCTCCCGCACGCTGTAGCCCATCCAAATAGTTTTCTAAGTCAAACGACCCTCTGCTAGCTAAGCGACTCGAAAGCGCCAGACAAACAGATACTCAACGCTCCTCTCCGGCACACCCTTGCTTTTGCTTTCCCGCAGATGTGTGTTCGGCCTCTTCTCCCGCAACATCGGCCTTGCAGTCGACCAGTTCCAGCATGTGCTCAATTCCCACCGGTGGGTTCCGCTTCCGGCCATCAAGGGCGGAACTCGGTCCGCTGGTGGAGACGAGAACGGGGAGGACGTGGCGCCCCCGTATTCGTTGATGGAGCACCCGCCCCTGGCCGCGTTTGTGAATGGTGAGTCTTTGCTGGCTCCTACTGGATTTTCGTTTGAAGCGACGGGGTTGAAAGAGTGCTTGCTGACCAGGAGACTAGGTTTAGAGGTGAAGAAGACGAAGTCACCGCATTCACCTGGACCTGTGTCAAATGATCCCCAGCTCGCCAGGAGACTATAATAATGTCCTTGATCAGGATCGGTGGACTTCTCCATTCCCCGACTTGAACTATCAATTTAGCAGCTTTTCAACTCAAGCCAATAGGCCCGCTCCACCTGTTACAAGCCGTTCTTTACTCAGTGACCACGAGAAGGTCCTGAGTCTCGGTCGCGCACCACCTTAAGTATTCAACGACTGAGCTCCTGTCATTGCTTCCCAAGCCCTGTCACTGGATCTCAGACTGGAAGGAGAAAGTGCCGGAGCTCGTTGAATGCAACGAGGACGCTGGCGCACAGCGAGGATAACCTTCGAACGATGAAATGCAGTTGCTGCTGCAGGTCTTCTCTGAGCCTTTTCACGACGTGCGCAGGTGTCCTCGCCGCTCTGAACGAGCTCCGGCACTGTGCCCCGACGGCGCTCCGCTCGTCCCTCGCGTCGGTCCTCCAAGACGGGCTGCGACAAGTCGCGGAGGCCCTGCAGCGCTACCACGCGACGCGCATTGGCCTGCGCGAGAACGAGCAAACGCTGTTCCTCGCTCTCGTTAGGGCCTTTGTCGACGTCGCCGCCCCGTATTGTGTTCTGTGCTTTGGGCGGTGCTACGTCGGGGGCGCGGGTCTCGTGGAAACGAAAGCGTTGCTGGAACCGCTGAGAAAGATGGTGACGGTGCACGTTGACGGCGGGCGGAGTAACGGGACGGCGCCCGCGGTTTCTGGAATTGAGAGTCTGAGCGTTGGGGGGCGGGAAACGGGCGCGGGCGAGGAGAGCACGGTTCTGAATGGGGCGGAGGAGAAAGGGGTGGAGAGTGGAGAGGAAGTGCAGAGTGCAGAAAAGGATGGCGAGAAGGCTGAACTTGAACCCGCTGCTGAGACGGCAGAGGTACCAGTTATCAGCTAGAATCAAGGACCGCTTTTGCAGTGTTTGCAGCAGTGGCTGCAATCATTGGCCATGGTGGTTTCATATTGGAATCTATGCTCGGATCATCAGGTTCGGCATGCTACGATCGCGAGGGGCCTTTACCACATGTGAGCTTCCCCCTGGACGAACCTGGTCCTCCGACTAGTTCGGATGTCTTTGGAAGGAGTTGGGTCATGTCGTGAAGATGGTTCTTTTACATAGAAAGTCCGACTTATTCAGGTTAGGGCGGACTTGCACGCGTGTATGGCATTTCAATGCATGTAAGTTGTGAATATTAAACACAGGACATCAGATTGTTTAACCAGGGTTTCTTTCGTACCGTCCACCGTCTTGCATGCACTAATGTAATGCGCCATGATCAACTTCTCATGATGTTGTCACCAATTGATGAATGCATTAGTCATGTATGCCATGTCATGATCTCGAAAGAAGTCTATGGCTGTCTGCACTAGGTGTCGCGATCCTATCTGAGGATCTCTCTCTAAACCCAGCTGAGCCATGCACCATGAAGCATGTCAACGCTGTACAATCATGTCACACTCTGAAT
>DF238007.1:4318-17083 GCA_000708835.1 Klebsormidium nitens | reverse complement strand
GCCTCGGCCTCCGAGCTCGGTTTGGAGAAGCGTACGTGAAACGCATTCATCGTGTGCTTAGCTTCATGTTCTAAATCCTTTCGAGCAAAGCCCATATGAGAGTCCCAATTGGTCACTCCTATCCAACGTTGTCGATGTGCATGTGTGATCAGAACGGGAATCATGGGCAGTCCATCGGAATATTGGCAGGAAACAAGTCCACAAATGAGAACAGAAGAAGTGTATTCAACAGATCAACCGCGAGGTCGGGCTTTCTACTGGTCCATCAGGACAACGTGTTGATAAGCTATACTGATGCACCATTGGATTGTTTTTGGTTAGGCCTACGAAAAGGCTGGACAGAAACTCATGTCCGGCTTTTTATTCTTCGGGCCTGAAACTGCCCACTCCTACTTTTCAACGTATTTGCTCACGCCACACATTATTTACGACGTCAATCGACCCTTATTTTCACAATCCTGACCGAGGGCGTAACACATTAGCGTAGAGAAACGTCTATACAGGTTTTCCACAATCAAGTCTCTAAAGAAAGCGGCGGCCCGGAGACGCGGTCTCAAACAGTGTGGCTTTACGTGCTGCACAAAACCATGCCGATTCTTTACCCTGCAGATCAGTATTGCGTCAGGTCAAGCGAGGAGAAAAACAGCTAGGGGTCGTCGGGTTGAAGAGACTCAGCAGATTGCGCAAAGATTGCGCAAGGATTTCAGAGCTACTTCTACACACGAGCCTTCGCTCTTAATTCGACTATCATCAAGTTTGCCAATACACTTACATTTTCGTCACGTAATGGTAGAAGCGGTGTGACCACTGAGAGCTTTAGGCGTCGTACGAATCCAAGGGACGCGAAACGAAGCACTTGCACATCTGGTTGATGTTACAGGAAGAAAGCGGCCAGTCACCAGTTTTGCATGCTTTGCTGATTTAGAAGGGCACCGGTTACAAGCTTTCGGCTCCATTGTTGCAATGATTCCTTCCTCGACAATCGAAAGCAATAGGGCAGCTGGGAAACCCCTCGAAACTTCCCGTTCGTCAAATGTGTCTTTCTTTGTCTCGTCGAGATCTATCGGGTGGCGCAGCCTGAGTCCAAATCATACATTTTATGCCCATGTCCTAGAAACAGACCAATCTACTCCACAGTGTCACAAATCATGATCCTCAACGGCGGATCAAGGGGGCGGATTTTCAAAACGCCGTGGCTCACCCGCAATTGGTTTGGGAGTGGGCGTCGGAGTGGGCAGGGAAGGAGCCGGGACTCCGCCGATGGCAGCTACACACGGCGAACGTGCAGAGTTACTTACAACGGGAGGCCACTGCTTTTGCTACTTAGTCAACCAGAGACAACTCGCTTGTTCCGAAAATTGTTGGACCGGCGCTTTTGGTTTTGAAAGCGAGAGACGACTTTTTGACCTACACTTTGTTAGAAGTATTTGCGCACTTTCACTCGGGCCACACTGGCGCCAGTGTGGCCCGAGTGGCAGTGCGCAAATACTTCTAACACACTTGTCAAACGCTTCACACAAAAGTCGTAACGAGGCGAGTCTATGCCGCACGTTCCGACGTGTTTCGAAGCAAGTTGCTCTTCTTGAGACTGGGGGAAAGGGTTGGCAGCTGCGAAGACAGCATCCCGAACGAAAAACGGAGATTTTGAAAGTGTGTTCAGCATGCTTATTTTAAGAAGCATTGAAGGCGCTGACCAGCTAAAGTTTGAACGGAAATGTCTCAAAGTAACAAGAATGCCTCAAAGCTCCGGGACCAGTCACAACCAGGCCCCCTCCTCAATTCTATTCTGCGGACCGTGTCTTTCCATGACTTCCCAAAAGCATGGTACTGTCAACGGGATCTATTTGCTCCGCGGATAGGCATCAGGCGGCCAGACCCAATTATAAGGCATTGAATCCGGGTATTCTTGCGCGTCTGACTCGACGTACAATAACAATCAACAAAGCGGGTCTAACTTGATTTGCCTCACTTGTCTGAGTTGGTGACGTCGGCGTCGGGGTAACAAGCGCAGGCGTACTTGAGCTCACAAAAATCGCGTTCGCTGCACAGTTAAGTTCCGAAAGCATACTGAAAGTTAGCAAAGCAGGCGGCTTCGACATTAGACCAACGAGACAAGTAAGACGGTATGAATTTGAAGAGCCTAATTTTGCTCTTTCCATGGTTGCAGTCGTTTCACAAGTAGCAGGTCTAAGTTCTCTCGAGTTCTACTACCTAAATCAATTGAAGCCCGCTCCATTGGCCACAGAGAAAGTCTCGCTAACCAAGGTTGCATGTTTGTGTGTCCCGCTTTCCTGGATGCTCCTCTCTGATCTAGTTCCCTTCGATTTGACTCGAGAAAACATCGCGGTCGAAGTTCAACCCGCTTCGCAAAACGTTGTCCATCTGCCGCTGTACTGAAGAGGCTAGGATGATCGACTCCGTAATCGAGTAACTTCGACCGGTCTACTGCGTCACTGAAAGCGCTAAGCGCCGGATGGATCCACGGCTCCAAGGGTATTCGAATCAACCGTGGTAGAAGCCGACACTTTGTACATGTGCATATGTGTCAGCAATATCATGGAACCGTGTTCATCTTCTCATCTTAGCACGCCACTTCAACTAGGAGTACGGGATAACATATTTGGACGCTAATTTCATAAAGGCTGGTTTGAACGCTCACGAGGGCAGTTGGGGTCTGCGCCGGTTATGTAGGCACTAGGTGGAGTCAGAATATAATTCCTGTTTGGATCGTAATACCAGCTTCCTTGAGAGAGCCCGGCCGAAGTCGAAGTGTTGTAGACGCATGCAAGACTGAGGACGTCCACCCGCCGGTCAAACGCAGCGGCGCAGGAAAGGGGCTTAGCTGTACTCCCTGCATTAAGGAGCTGGAAATAATCACTACAAATGCACAGGCGATTGAAGGTCAATCTTTATGGTCGATGGTGACCTTAATTATGCAACATTCCAAATCATCCTATTCGGTGAGTCGTTTCGATTGGAGATAATGCATCCAGAAACCTTGATACTAACCTTACACTGAGCGGCCCATCGGTTTTACTGATACTATTGGCCTACTAGCCGTTCGGCAACCACTCGACACCAAAAGGACGGAGTCGTTTAGCGTAAACCGTTGTGGTGGGTTTGGGAAACAACAATCAATTTAGTGCAAGATGGATACAGAATTCTGGTCAAAGAGCCGTGGGCAGCTCTTTCAAATGTATACGTCGCAATCCTGACTTTCAGGTACTTCAGGATCAACGAGTTGCCCATATTGAGATTAGAACGGTCCGTAATCACTCACAACAACGCAGAACCAGTGCAAACCAGTGGTCACACCCGTTGGGTTTGACTCAAATGAAATGTTACGATGTCGAGTACAATTCCTGAATCAACTCGTATAGGGTAAACCTTGAGTAGCAGAGCAGCTCATTTTGTAAAGATTCAGGCCTCTGAACAAGTTAAGGCTGCGCATAAGGCTCCTGGCCCCGACTGGAGTAAGTAGAGTAGAGCTAAATCGGACGTCACGCTGACGAGAACTTCCCTTTTAGGTTTGAAGGAAGGTTGTTAGCAACATCAGTCGCACATTCCCGACGGCTGCCTTCACTTGCTACGGCTTGTAGGGACATAAATTTGCAAGCACAGGTTTCAGAAAAAGGGGAAATCTAAACTTTTGGTAAGCTAGCTGCCACAGATTGTCAGCCTAAAGGCATCACGCTATTGCTGGAGCTAGTAAAACAAAGGCGGAAAGACGACCCTTGAGTTAAAATTCAATACATCGAAAGTGCAAAGCTCGGCATCGCTCACTTGGGCACGCGAACGAGCCGGAACTTCCCTTGTGTAATTACTGTTGTACGCAATAACCGCGCCCGTTGCCAGGACACCGGTTGGATTGTAGGTACAAACGGCGCGCCCGACGATGCTTGTGTTGCCAGGCGCAAAATCGTAAATACACGTCGCCTGCCCTATTGGGTTCGACACCAGGTCTGTCGCGTTGCATGTGGGATCTCCTGCACCTGCAAAGCGGATGATAAGAACGAAGCTTTGATTCAGCAAAAGTACGCTGACCAGCCTGGGACGGGTGGGGTTAATCTGGGGGTTTAGGACAGGTACAGGTGCGGAGCAGGTGACTTGTGGGCTACGTTCTTCAGTTTTAGTGTAGAACCTTACTTTCGCTAGAGATTAATTGCTTTTGCTCAGCTGAAGAAACAAATGATAGTCAACAAAGCGTGGTGATAAGCGACAAGGACTTGTTACTAACTATGTCTGCGGGATCAAGTTGGGAGCCACGCAGCCAAACGTGCTGCGGAGCGCTCTTGTCGTTTTAGGGACGTCTCTCTGTGGTCAAACAAGGAAATGGGGCTGCTTAAGGACGGTTTCTAAAGGGAGACATTCGGGTTGGCGTCCGTTCTTGCGAGCATGGCATCTACCTAATACAAACAAGCGAAGTAAGCAAACTTAGCAAACTCAGGTTACCCCTCAAAGACGTCGGAAGCCATGAAAAAAACGATTGCCCTTTCCTGAGCTCAACATCGATTCCACATGATCGATTCAACGAATCTCCACACCGACAAGTTCGTGGTCAATTGCGTACGTTCGTTTCGACCCGCACTGATGAGGCCGCAATACGCCGCCGTAATCAAGACAAGGCATAGTACCTGAACACTTATTCCATACGTTTTCGCGCCCCAATCTTTCTGAGTAAAAATCGAATGCCCTTTCACGATTTCAACATCGATTCAAGACTCCGCCCTAGCAAGCTCATCTGAGTGCGTTCCTGGCATACTCGAAGTGCAGTATGGAGCTAAAACACGACCTACGTTACGATCTTCACAAATATGCGCCCAGCTCTCACCTCAGACGTAATGCACACAAGAACCTTTCTGCAACTTGACGAAGCTTAGTAAATCTAACCCTGTCTTCCGCAAAGGTTCATTTGTGATAACCAGGCTGCGTCATGGGGTCCTTAGGTAAAATAATGTCGTAGTTGCCATGAACGTCTAGCTCTCTGAAATGTAGAAGTTAACGACCTGAACCCTGCATTAGGACCGTGAGTTTTGAGTGAAGCGGTCTGAATATGGTTGGCTCACCTGGTGGAGTAAGAGTCGGTCGACCCGGCATAGCAGCATTTGCTGCACAAGTTCGACAGTGTAACCATTAGTATAAAGAAGAGGGTAGCGTTGGATGCGGAGAAAGAGACGTCCCATGGCCCACTTTGAGTTGTCGACAGTCTTTTACCCCTGTACTTCCCCCTCTCTTGCAGAAACGTAGAGTTGACTATGTGAAAAGAAATCTGTTCTTCAAACCAGCGCCCATAAGTTGACACTAACCTTAGTGCGGTTCACTCAATCGCTTCCGCCCTTTTGCTCGGCCAGCTGACAGGTCAATAGGTTACCGCATATTGCTTTAAGTGCTTTTTCCAGTGAGCATGGTCTTTTCACTTTTCTGTGCCACTTTCCGCGAACCGATACTTGCCGCACTTTAGGTACTGAACTTTAGGCCACTTTAGGCTTGAATGCTCTCTGGAACTTTTCACAGGGGAAAATGGTCGGTTACCTGTTGGTACGTGAAGGTGCCCCTCCTAGTTACTCAGGTATCCGTCTTCTTACAAGAGACTAACAATCAGGCGGCATTAAAACGGATTCTCAAGATGTACGTCAGCAGCAAAGAAGACACCGACAGATTTCGGTGAACCTTCGAACATTACCCTCATGTTCAAGGACACTCCATCCGCATGCATAGCTGAAGCGTTTCACCCAGATGGTAACTATCGCTTACCAGCACACCCGCTGTACGACGGGGCCGGTTGGATAGGAAGATGCAAGAGAGCCGTCTTGGTTGTAAGAGCAAATCCCTCGGGTCCTTCCCGACTGATCGTTGTGGAAGCACACGAAGCCGAAGGACTGATATCTGATGGACGTGGCGCCGGGAATGTTCATTTGCAGAAAGCCAATCAAATCTCCGAGGAACGTTGGGAGGGGGCACAAGTTCTGAGCCTGCGTTTGTCCTGCAACGAGGAGGTACGCAGCCACGCTTCAATTAGAAAGACAAGCATCTGGAACACAGACTCTCCAGAGCCAGAGAAAGTCGGGATCAGCGTCGGAGGCCAGGGAGGAAAAGGGTGCGGAACGCGCCGTGCTCTTTCATTATCCAGGGTTGTTAGACAATCTTGAGATTGTACATGATGCACTTGCCTTGCAATGGTTCAGGATATGCCAGGGATATGCATGCCATGACACTGGAGTTCGATATAGTCAAGCGAGAAATCTCACAAATTTGGGAGGGTCGAAGGTACATTGAAAGGCTGTCGATATATCCTTGCGGCTTTCAGAAAGATAGGGTACAAAAGAGCAACTTCAATCTGGTACACAGTCAAATTTTGGACGGTTAGAAGGTTTTCGGACGTCATCGTGCACGTTAGCAATTAAGGGCGCCGAGGGGACTAGATGCGCACTATTGGAGCTGCAGCAAAACTACAAAAGGGCATCCAGATACTTCGGTTCCTTCGACTTAACACATCCTCGAAACTGCCCCTCTTAAAAGCTGTAACTTCTGATCGGCGAACTCAGTCTTCGAGTCCACGTTCGAGATGAGCGATAAGTTGACAAAGAGGTAAACAGGTAACGTCAAGGTAAATGTTAATTCTTTTGCTTACTTGGGCACGAGGAGGAGGTTATGCTCATAGCTGTATTTTGAGCCCCGGACGTTCCCAGTGGTGGTCGAACCTCGATCGTAGAATTCATGAGGTACCCGTTTGTACCGTAGTAACAAGTCAGGAGCGCTCCAATCGCTCCATTGGAAGCATCCGCAAGAATGTAAGTACACCCCACTTGCCCTAAGGAATTCTCGCTCAAGTCGATGACAGGGCATGTGGATGTTATCCCACCAGCTGAAAAAAGCGAATGACAAAAACGTGGACGTCAACCTCCGGCAAGCACCCCTTTCCGGATCTGGCGGACGGGTTCTGCGATATGCGAAAGGAATGACAGACGGCCCCAGTAAATCGAAATACGGAAAATAAATGACAGAAGGCCCCGATTAGTTCACTTGATTAAGGACTCTCCGCCGTCGTCATGTTTCAGATTACGGGGCGTGGAGCAGACTAATGTGACCTTAACCTGGGTATAAGCGGACACGGGTGTCCGCTGAAGTAAAGGAAGCCTTCACAACCGGTGTCAAAATGAACCACTTCCTGAATTTGGGACGCTGTAACGTCCAGTCCGGGCACTGAACTGGACTTCTTCAAGGGCTTATAACAGATCAATGACTAACCAGGGCTAGTGTCTGGACAAACTGTCAATATCTCCCTGTGTAAGCTTCCGCCCAAGTGTTTAGTGCTTGGAAGCATCAGCTTAATTGGTAGCGAACGAGCAGAGAAGCTTCAACATACATATTACTTGCACCGGGGAAACAATGGTACTGAAATGCCGTATCGAAGATCAGTTGAAACAAACTCTGGAGATCAAAGATCGAGACCACTGAGATTGAAGTCGGCGTTGAACACTGACCTCACTTGCTAACTGAAAGTGCGCAGTTCGGTCTTGCCTTCATCTGGATTGCACAGTCAGGTGAGACCACAGTCGACTCACCGGTCTGCAGCAACTGGCGCTGCGGCATGGTGACCATTCCGCCACGGTTATTCCGCCCACTTGAGCGGAAGTCTTGCCCAGGAGCGGACGTGAACACCTAGCATGGGAGAGAAAACGTGTCTCTTTCATTCAGGACAATTCTGAACACCCACTTCTCAGAGAGCAAGCAAGCGCAGAATTGAGAGGTCAAGGTTGATGCGGGAGACTTCAAGCCTGGCTGATCGACGAGAAGGATCTTCCTGGAAAAGAATGGTCGGGACTTCCCAAAAGAGCTGAACTTTCTACGCGTCAGCTCCTTCTCACCTTGGCGTTAGGCGCAGCCAGCATGATGATGCAGACGAACACAAGGGACGATGACGTGAGCGCCATCTCCGCAGCCGAGCAACGGCCTCCGGTAGAAACCTCCTGAGCGGGTGGCGCCCTTCAACTTTACTTGCGGCGTGAAGAGCTCAAATGATTTTTGCTGAATGAAAGAAGTAACGTTGAGAAGTGATGAAACGAATTAAGATTATGGGTGGTAGGGGCCGTATTAAAGTGCCCTTTCGATCAGACCTCACTGCAAACCTGCGACCAAGTTAATGGGTCGGTGGGATCTGTTGGATCAGCCTTCTGGAACAGCGTTTAACATTTTTCGAGATTCACGCAAGCATTCCGTCCACCGTTGTTCTAAAGTGTAGAAGCGAGCTCTCTTCTGCGGCGTTCTTGTCCTCGGATTGACTTCGACTGCGCCATTCTCGGATCGCCGCTGCGGGCAGACCAAGCTCGCCTCTTTCGTTGATGGCCTCGTCGTTTACAAGTTTGTCGCATCAAGAACTCTCGCCACAACGGGCGTGCACGGAGGCCTCCGCAGTGACATCAGCAAGCCGACCAAGTGCCGCTGATATATTTACGCGTGCCGTCCGTTGCCCGAAGACCTGACGTCAGCACGAGTTCTGCAGCGACGTTCAAGGCCGCTTTCGTTTGATCAACAGTCTTGGGAGTTGCCAATGATGGTGACACGTCATGCAGATCTTTTCGGAGGGATCGGGGTACTGATATTCTTTCCCAGCTAGGAGAGGAATGCGTTTGCAGGCGTTTGAAGAATACTACGATCTAGGGCGACGTACGCAGATTGACGCGTTCCTGAAGCCTTGTTTTTCCAAGATTCTTGCTGCTGTTCATTACGTCTTTCGGTCGTTCCTGAAGTATTGTTTTGGTTGCAGAATCTGAATCAGAGGGTTTAACGTCCAAGGTTACGTACGAAGAGTGAGTAAACCTTCGTGCACGTTTTCGGCACGTCCTCGTACGCACGTACCGTGCATATTCCTCTGATAAGGTCGCTTCCAGTCGCCGAGCCTGAGTCCTTTAATTCCTGAAATGAACGCGCGCGTTCGACTGAGCACCTCCACAACCGATATGGAATGCCAATCTGGGCCGGTCCGTTAATGGAACTTCATGCCGCCCAATCATGCATTCGTGTCGGACCGGCCGACCACCCCCCATATCGGTCTAAGCCATGTTCTTGTATCTACTGCCATACTCTTCTGGAGCTAAGTTATGTTATAAACAGGCGCCTCATTATCGCTTTGCGACACATCGTCCAATCGCGCTGCTTTGCAGTCAGTACGCGAAGGACTCAGTGCAAAGCCCATGCTTGGACAGGCTTTCGTGATACTAGTATACAACTTTTCCAATCCGTTTTGATCATTGAGATTGTCGGCAACCTCTGCAACCTGAGAGTAACGCACTCAGATGATGCCGCCTCCGCTTCCGACAGATCGACCGGTTGTAGCTTAAGTTGATCAAACAGTTCAAGTGCATGCTGTATCATTGATTGATGAAATCCAAAGCAAACTGTGTTGCCAAGTACGGCCCTATTGATGGCCGCACGCGTGCATGCATATATCCCATGAGCCGGCCGCCCATGGGCGGGGCCGCGCGGATTCAATGCATTCTACTTAGCGCCATGAGTCACCGTTATGCACAGTCATGCACCGAGATAGATTAGTACCATGCATTGATATCCGATCATTGCGCGCGCATTAGCGCAGCAGAAGCTTGTCTCCAAGACAGTCCAAATCCGATTCAGGCAGGGACCGGCGGCCACCGTGGCACGTTGTATTGACACGCTGGTCACTATTCAATATTATTCATACGGCCATGCAATGGTCGCATAGATCCTCGAGCTTATAAAGGGCAGCTGCCAAGGCCATTCGAGTCGGCGACAAGTATTTAACTGATTCGGAGAGACGTATATGCTAACGGACGTGGCGTCTACTGACTGGAGCAACGTTGCAGCAGCTTGATAAGAAGACGGACCAGCTTTCGATCTAATTTTAAGTCCTTTCTGCTGGGCAGTAAGTCCCCAACATAGCGACGCTCATTTCTAACCTCCTCAACTCACGCAGATTCGTAGGAAAAGTCCGGGTCGAATATTCCCGGCTTCCAATGAGGACCTGCGGACACAGCACGCGTAAATTGCTGTGGACGCCCGTCAGGCTGACGTCAGCGCTCTGCCAGGCCCCGTCTGTCTTATAAGCGAACGCCACGTGGACTTCCTGTGCTTGAGGCACGTGTATGCTCGCAAGCAGGTCGCCCCTCCTCAGCCTGAAGCTAGCCTTAAACGAGAGCAGATTGGGCGACACCCCGCCGTGGAAGATGTTCCAAAACTCGTCCGAGTAAACGGTCCATTGTGGAACTAACTCGAGGTCCGCTGCAGAGTCAACTGCGTTCACATAGAAAACGTCTCCAGCGAGACGCAAAATGGCCGGGGTGCGTGCGGTTTCGAAAGGAGTGCGCTCTGTGGCGTTGCTGTCGTGCGAGGGGCCTGAAAACGAAGCACGGAACAGGGTTCGGAAAGGAGAAGAAGATGACATATGCAGGACAGTTCAGGCCTCTGGATGGAGGGTGCTGAAAGAGTGACGACTTGAATCTACTGCTCACCGCGGCGAAACTCGTCTTCCAAAGCAGGGGTGGATACAAAGTTGCACGCAAAATTTGAAAGTTGTAAGATGATCAAAGGACAGCTGTCGAGCTCTTGTGCGTCCAGAACGATCACCAGAAGGGCGGACTGGTGTGTTTGGTTATCTTGCCAGCTTCAATCGGAAAAGACTGAAAACTTGAAAGCACAAATTTGAAACTGGAGTCGACTTTACTTCAGGAAGCAGAGAACCACCCGACACCCCCAAATATTGGGCTCATTCTATCCAGCTAGCAGGCCGTGGCCGGGGTTCAGGAATTTTAGGAATGACCCACTTGATCACTCTTGCCAGAAAGTCAAACCCGAGATAGGGAAAGCGGTGCCCTTCACAATCGCCACGTAAGAGTTCGTCCGTTTGAGTGAAAAGGCTTAACTTCGAAACGAGGCATCTGTTGCAAAATCTGCCTGTGTGAGTCCATGCTTACGGATGGCTTCTTGGCTGACCCATCCCGCAACTTGCAATCATCTCTGAAAGATGCAAGACAAGCGACATGGTTCCCTCGCAAACCCCTCTCTTTCAACGAAGAAGTCAACTGGCTCACCTGATCGAATCACCCCGTCTTGAAGCAGGTCATATGTCTGACTTGGCTCTTCCTCGGCACCGCACTCGACCTCCACTTTCACCGCCAGGTTTTGCAGCGAGCTCCAGCCTTGCCCGTCTACCAACGCCCATACCAAGGGCCCCGAAACTAGATGGACCATCCCGATTGCAATAATGAACAGAAGTAAAGCTAGGCAGCTCTGAAGAACTCCACGACTGAATCGCTTCTGTAGCAGAGGTGACGAGCTGGCGCAAGCTGATGCGAGCAACGAGCTGGAAGTTTCTAGGGGCGTAAGAGAAGCTACTAGAAGGGCAGCGACAGCGGTCTTGCTCCCTCCTCCAACCCAGTAACCGAAGGAAGTAGCAGTGATCAGAAGTATACATGATGCTCCCAGAGAGACTGTGGAAAGAAGCAATCTGCCAGGTGTCATTGTTTTGTAGGTCAACTTTGCCAGCTGGCGCTCTAGAAGAATCTCATGAACCACCGACAACATTGAGACAGGGCGCGTTTCCATTGGATACTTCTGGAGGTGGAAGAAGGCGTCGAGGGCTAGTGTGAATACGTCCAGAATGCTGCAAGCTGCGGCTGTGACCACCCAGGCGAGAAAGCTGGCCCCCGGTTGTGGAGGGGCGCGCTTCACATAACGAGGCCTCTCGAGCGCTCTCGAAGCCACATTTTGGACACACTCCAAAACTTTGCCGTCTGAAATGAGGGCCAGGAAGGCGAAGCTTGCAATGAGGGTGGCGACAGGTAGCCCAACTACTGAGAGGTATGTATAAAAACGAGCTGGGAAGGGATGCGCATTTGGCGTTGTCTCAACTGAAGGTTGCTCCTTGAATGTTTGCCTTGGAAGCAGGGCACTTTGCTCAAGGAAGTCCTTGCTCAAGGGTCCCAACTCTATCTCGGACTGGAGAATCTCAGTCTGCCCCCGCTTTCCTGTACCCCGGATCATAGTGATCCCCACAGTGGCTCAGTTATCATGAACAAGCTCATGTCTTTCATAAGAACCTAATTCAAAGAGTAGGTGAGCAATTTAGCCTTCCTTAGAGCGCCTGACACTTCACTGCTTGTTCAGCGCAAGCAATAGCAAGCAATATTCATTGGAGTCGCAGCTCCTGTAGTGATCCCACAGGTCTGACCTTGTAAACCAACTCTTCCTTCGTCTTATCAACATGCTCAAATCCAGTCCAAGCGCTGCTGGAGCTGCTTCAAAATCCAAGCACGTGCGCCTTCAATATCAATAACAGATGTTTCAATGTCGGGTTCACGCCGACGCCAGCTACGCCCAGTTCTCCCAGCTCTAGAGTCTAATACAGCTCCACATGAGGATGAATTAGTCAAAAAGCAAAGATTCTGATTCCCTCCAGAAGTGTTCTGCATCAGGGTGCCATGGCAGCGCGACGCCCCTACCTCATGACTCTTGAGTGCTTGATGTGCTTGCACAGCGGGCTGAATCGAATTTGAGCGACGTATTTGGAGTTTTCCAGGGAGGCGGACAAGCCGGGCCGCTCTTTTTGACGGTGTTGGTCGCTTTGGATTTATGTTGTAACACGTGGATCTTTATTAGACATTTATAGCCGTAGATATACGGATAGACTTGATCAGATTATTCCGATGATTTGCATGTTTCCCCCTATAACGGTAACATGATCTTATAAATAAATACTCGATTCCTATTGGTTGCGCAAGATGAGCTTAG
>DF238008.1:0-12089 GCA_000708835.1 Klebsormidium nitens | reverse complement strand
ATCCGATTACAAGTAACTCAACTACGCTACGACTCTCTACCATGAGTTTCAACACTGTACATCAGGCGCCACAATCAACTCGTCCAAAGTCTTTTCACCCTCTTCAGAAAGACGACGTCCTTGCTTTTTCGATTTCTTTTCATTTTAAATGCTCATTATGTTCAAACTGGACGCGAACATTATCAACGTGTGCTCTCACCTCACACAGTCCCCCGAGAAAACAATTTCACAAGAACTAAATGCGGTAGAGAACGACCTTTTATACTTGCCGGGTGTAAAACATCTAAAGAAAGCCCTCCAAGAAAAGAACAAAAAGAAGTTGCTCTCGGTAAAAGTTGTCGGGATCCATTAAGTGCTGGTAGCGGACGACGGTAAAAATTCCCACCCAGGTCGTCAACGACTTCAGCCTCCGAGTCGTGCATGATGTGATCATCATCTGGAACGCCTAGTTCTCCGTTCGCATTTCAACCCCCTTCAAAAAAGGCGTTTTCATTCAGTCCCGGATTGTCTTCATCCACGTCTTCTGAAGTTACTTTCGGGGCCCGCAGAGGTTCGTACCAACACGGGACCGCTACGGTGCAAATTTGGTCCGGGGGAATTTCCGCGGTACTCAAAAATTGCCGTAGTCGTCGCCTGCAAATTCGCGACGGTACGACCACTTTTCGACTAGTCAAATTGCGGCGGTCTGTGGGTACTCCGGACGGCGGCCGTAGGATATTGCCCCCAAAATATGTCATATTGCCACCAAATCATCCAGTTCTGTAGGAATTTGGCTCTGAAAAAGGGCTCTGAATAGTAGAGTGTAAGAGCTTCAAAAGCCAGGATACACCGGCGACATCTGGAGGGTACATTGGGCCCAGTATGTTGAGTGGGGCTGTGGTGGTTTGGTAGCCCGATATGAAGCTTTTGGTAAGGTTCTTTGCTCAAATTGATGCCAATGTAGGCAAAAGGAGCCATTTTTGCCACCACCATTTCTTGTAGGAAGAGAGGTGACCTTTCACATCACCTTGGGTTCTCTGAGGGCACCCGAGTTGTACCCGGTTCGGCAACTCTGACACCGCCACACGTTCGGTGATGACTTGGCAGGGCCGAAAGAGGACACGGTACCTAAACGGTACTACTCGGTAACGGCTCTTCTACCGTACCGGGCTCAAAGTTACCGGTAGAGGCCGACGTACCGCGGTAGCAATTGATCGGACCGCGTAAGGTACTGAACTACGGTACGCAATTCTTGACTGTACTGAATTTTAATGTACTACGAAAGGGCCGGGGGGGGCCGGAGTGAACCGGGAAGCCTTTCCAAGCCTCAGTAAAGCTTGAGGCTTGGTAATATTCACCTACTGGGTCAAGCGAGTCCTCCCGGTAAGCAGTTTACGATAAAGAGTACACAAATGTAAATGTGTTTCAAACCAGTGCCTCATGCGGCAGCATTATTGCACAAAGAAAGACATGAATAGCCTGCAGCGTTACATTCATCTACAACCGGTTCTTTACATTCCGGGGCATTTTGAGAAGACTGTAGTTGGGGCTAAACCGGGGCAGAAAGCCCAGCATATCAGGGCGACTCTCTGCCAAGGACAAATTTCGCCGGCCCCGGGTTTCGGGCGACTAGCCCGCACGGTGAATTTAATTTGGTACGAAAACTCGGCCAAACTTCCGCGCCGCGGCCCGGTGATTCGCCCGCCTGCGATTTGCACCGGTCCCGTGAAGCTGCGAACTGCGCCAAAGAAAGACGATCAAGCTCATGAGGGCGGTTTGCATACTTGTCTCTCAAACTTGGGTAAGCAACATCTGTCGAATTGTCCTCGAGCTTTTTCATTTGTCCAGGTTGCAAAGCAAAAAAAGTACGTGAGTCGGGTGGGCCCAATGGAAGAAAAATAAGAAGCTTTCGAAGATCTACAAAAAGGAAGACCGAGACATATATACACAGACTTCTTGAGCGCTAACTTCACTGGCCCGCTGAAAGACGTTGCCCATGTGCTGCACCGTGTTGGGAATACTCTCATTGCCCGCCCGCGCTTCCGCACAGGCACAATTCATCGCTTTACTCATGCTCCGTTGGCCCTTCATCATATAACTAGCAACATAAGTAGCAGCAGCATACGGATCCAGACAAAATTGGTTGTCCATATTAGCGCTGGCCATTTTTTGAATTTGTTTGCTGTAAGAGTTGATTCTCATTTCAGACAAACGTCTAGCTAGAAAAAGAGTCGGCCGATGCAACGACGAGCGTAACGCAAGCAAGTAGTCGTCTTGTTCGATGCCCTCATTTCTGAGAAGAGTGGCCAAAATCAGAATCAAGTAGCTCTTTGCCTTTATCTATACATTTAAAACGATCAAAGATTGTCAACTAGCGCCCACGACGCACGTCGAGTTCCTTACGAGGGCGGTCTGGAGGTAGCGGCTCCATAATGGTACTCTTCTGCATCGGCGGTTGCGGGTGGGTCAACAGCCCTTTTCCCGTTTATAGCACGTACTGATGTGACGACACTCTTGCAGCATCATCAGATCGGGGTCAAAATCAGTATCATCGCGGAAGCAAGTGATCTTACTATCGACAAAATTGCAGTTCCGCTCGTTCAAGTGCCTACCGTACACCGGTGCTTCGTCCACAAAAGTTAGCCAATGTGACTGTCGAGAACCGCGGTGATGAAATTCGTTTCTCAAAAAAGAAATCATTGACCTTGCCAATGATTCGATCGCAAGAGCAGATTGTGATTAGTAGGGAATCCATCCGGTGACGAAAGTAGCGAGCACACGTTACAACGGATTCGACCTCACTAATCGTTGTCTAGTTTCAATGTCCAAATGCTTAGCCCCTTCTTGACTAATTGATTTAACGTCCACTAAGGAGGAAAAATTGCACAACAGTTTAGGCCATCGAGTGTCTGCCATCGAGTTCGTGATGAAGAACCTGGCCGTTGCAAGTTGTCGAAAGATGGCATAAATGTCTTTTTTACCTTGCTCGTGATACTGTGGAGAGCCTCCCAAAGTCTTCAATTCTTTAAAGCCGATATCGCATTTCAAAAGAGACTCACGCTGGCTATGTCTTTAAGTTCTTTGGCACAAAAACCCCTGCCTTGCCGCCTTCCTTTTCGCAACCTAACATTGCTAAGCGAATTGATGGACTAGACCGTAAGACGTTGCATTTGGAAAGTGCTATTGTCGACGCAGTTTGCAACTCGTCTGTCCACGTTAGTGAGCTTCCACCGAGTCCTATCGACAAGAGAAACTTTCGAGCCCTTTCGAAAGTCCCTCTTTTCCCCACAGTGTAAAACTGGGAAGCTGGCCTCTTCGCAATAATGGTCGGACAACAAGCTCATTGAGGTCGCCCCCTTGCACGGTGCAAGAACGAGAGCTTGATCAAGAAATTCTTTTGCAGAGTTTAGCTTGTCAAGCAGAGTTTGAGTCGCTTCATCGGCTTTTTGAGTGTCGGAGTCGCCCGTGAATTCGGTTTCATCCCAGCCACGCCGGAGTGCGTTTTCTTCTGAAAGTTGAACGGCTTTGCTGAAAGCAAGTTCAGTTGTTCGAGTTTCCTCATCTCTTCCAGCAGCGTTCCTATCAAAGCCGGCAGCTTTACTGGCTTCTTCTTCTAAAGCATCAATGGTAGGAGGCAATCAACTCAAATCAAATGTCACACCTAGTCTTTTGTATAAAGGTTTAGATGCCAGATTTTGAAATTGCTTTACCACTCGAGACGGTCGAACCCCCGAGCTTTTATAAGAACCCTTAAAGCACACGCGTCTATTCAAGTTGATGGTCACGGACTCACGAGAATGCGAGTGTCGTGGCAGCTGCTGCTGACCTTTTGACAGGTTAGTGGGCATTTTCACCATGCCGCCATGTACGCCTCGTTCCTTGGCGCGGGGAAGAGCGTAAATCTTCATGAAAGGGATTCGTGGAGCGACTAGATGGTTTAGATGGTTTCAGCTGTCAGTCCTGCCTTCGAGTTTCTTTGGTATGGAAGGGAGGTCTGGCATGGTAAACCAACAAAGTTTAGGCTTCCTTTGGCTTCCAAGCGATTACAAATGTAGCGAAGACCGTCCTAATGTTCTAAGGCAGTCACGGTCAAGCATTTCGAGACTCGAACGGACAGATCTTCCTGGAAGCCGGACGTTAGACGTTTGACATCTCTCCTAAACCAGGTTCTACGACAACAATAACAAGTAAAAGTTGGGCCCTGCTCCCGTCGCTCGCGGAAAAAAATCGTACGCCTGTTGAAAGGTCATTTACCCCCAGCCGTGGCGGAACTCGGATCGTCGTCCACACGTTCGTTCTCACTGCGACTAGATTGGATCGAAATCAGGTACAAAAGGAAGAATCTTGGCAACAAGAAATACTTCAAGTCGAGCTTTCTCGTTATGTCCCACAGCTCAATCGCCAAAGTTTAACTGGCACGGGCGTTTGTGGTAAGGCAGAAGCATCCTCGTGAGATAATCATAGGCAAGAGCGGCGTCATGTGGAGTAATGTGCAAAACGGAATCCGTCAAGCTCGTAATTTTACCAACTCTGGAGCAAACATTGACTCTCGCGCTATATCGGGCCAGCACCCATAAAAACAACCTCATGCATACCATTTATGCTCTTACCGACTTTCAGACCGTTTTGGGCTTCGTCCATCTTTGTTGGCTGGCTTCCGCTTGGCTCCTCGTCCATGCGTTCTGCATCGCCTAATGCAGGTAATTGCGAAGGCTGAATGAAGGAACGGAAGTATGTTAAAACGTGCTTGGTAAACAACTCATCGACTGAACAATCAAGGCTGGTTGGCGCGTTAACATCGACAAAGTTCGGCAGAAAGTGCTCTATCAAGTCTGCATTTCGCAGTTTAAGCATGAAACGATCTCGCGCGTATGCTGCTTCAAACTTCGTCATAAACTGCGAGGCCGGAATGAAAACGTACCACTTTTGCCCTACAGTGATGTCAAGCCGGACCTTCCAGATATCTTTACGCTGGTCTTGAAAGTGATCTTCTCCATGTTGTATTCGGACAGCCGGCAAGCTTTTGCCAACCTAGAAAGTGTAATATGCAGAGACGACTTCGTCGACAAAGCACTTTAAAATCGGCTGCTGATTTTTCAAGTTTGTATCACCTTGGAAGAGTTTGTGTTGGACCCTTTGCCCAACCAGTTGGCAGAAAGTCATGATGACGAAATCGTAAGCTAAAGCCGCCTCCACGACACTCGGAAAAACGAAAGCGAATCTGAACTGGATGTGCCAATTACTTACATCGTGAATGCGGAGATATGCAGCCCAGTTATCTCCGGCGCTTTCTCCTTAGAAACGCCTTGGAAAGCAACAGTCTCTCGGGCTAGACCTTTGCCGTTACTTACGGACTGCTTTAGTAGCCGGTGCAACTCTTCCTCAACAAAAACTAAAATGCTCCCTTGAAAAAGTGCATTGGCAAAACCATCAAGAGTTTCACGATAAGCTGCATTTAGAGAATTCTGCTCAAAGAAAAATGGCGCCGCGAAGGTTCCAAATTGATTCGACATAAGATGACTCAAACATTGAAGACGGTAGTAGTAAGCACAATAATTGTTCCTAATTGTTGGAACAATCGATGGGGATTGTAAGACGGGTCCTAAACTTGCCGAACCGAGGGCGTACTCTCCACTTCTTATGAGCATGGCGCACTCCCCATTACTGACGGTAATGCGGAGGTGTCCAGGGAATGAACGGAGCTGCCTTGTCGCAGGTTCGCGGCGAAGCACGACAAGAAGGCGATTTGCCCGCGTTGCTAGCAAGGCGAGTCGTCCACAGGCTCGCACTTCGGTAGTAGACGGGCCGTCCAAGTCCATACCCTCCCCGCTCTCATCTATAGCCGGCGCATCGACGTCGACACGTTCTCTGACAGCAAAAGAAGTAGCAGCCGCAACGCGCTCGTGTAGTCTACCACATGCAAACACCAAGCCAGCGTTGTCCACTACACTAGACAGAACAGCATCATAATGGTTTCCATTTGAATACACGATGTTCAAAGGCGGGATACCCGAAATGAAACCAAAAAGTCCAGGAGAAAGGTTGCCTTCAACGTTCCTGCAAATGTCGGGAACCTGCCAAATGATCGAAACCTCGCGAACTTCAATCATGCTTCCCCAAGTTCCAGACTGTGGAATGTAGCATACGAGGCAGCCGTAAGGGAAGAAGACGCCTCTCGTGATTTGAACGTCGTTGACGAGCTTTGGATAAGTCCACGTCAAGACCCTAGGAAGACAGCTTCCCAATGTGAACTCACATAAAAAGCAACAGCCGCCTCGAGCTTCAGAGGTCGTTAACAGTTTGATTAGAAGCAACTAGCAACGAGTAAAACAGGCAATTGCCGTCCATCGGAACACGCATACGAATAAGCATATTCTCAAATAGGGGCTCCGCAATTTTGAAGTCGTGCGTGTCCAGCCCAATGCGAGCAATACCCGGTGCAAGCGCCATTGGTAGCAGGGATTTCAAGTGCAAGCGCGTCCGTGGACGGCTAGTCAAATATGTGTAGCCGTCACAAGGACGGCGTGGTCGGTGCCGCTCCTTAAACAGCCAGCCGCCGCTTGTATGCAGACTTGAAATGCCACATGTGAAGGGCCGCAGTCCTGTCATGCCGTGTGCCGTCGTTGCCGTGAAGGTTCGGCTATAAAGCTATATGTTCATGCTAGTTGCTAGATGCCGCCACTTGGCCGCCCATCCTAGTTAGACCCCACTTGGGGCTCGCCTATTCCAGAGGGGTCCCCACATAAGATTGCCGTGCATCTATTTACACCATAGCCGCCAGTAACGGCCGGGGTATGCGCTTAGTACCATGAGCACTTGCGCGCATCGCAAGTACCGCACTCGGTACAAACAACCGGGCCCCGGCACGTTTGCCATATTTCCGCTGCGGCACCTACCCTGTGTTGCGTACCATCCGCACTCACCTGGGCCTGTTACGCGGTACATCCGCATCCTATTTTTACCGCGTTCGCGCGACTCCGCAGCGCATATGCCGCCGACCGAATCATATACGAGGATCGACATTCTATTTTCGTTTAAGGCGCCATCAACTCCGCCTTATTGTTCGCACCACTAGGGGTAGTTTGTACTTCGATTAGACCTTGAGCAGACTTCTAGATCGACGTAGACCCTTAGAGACTAGACTTTTGAATATAGGCTAGCAAATTCCGCCGTAGCCTATAAACCTTGCGAACAGACGCTCATTCTCCAACTTAGTGCAAGTTGGGAATTGGACTTTCGACGTTTCGTTGATAGAGCCGCCCTACGCTCTTGACACTGATCCGACTTAGCCATCATCTTCTTCACGCTTGTCTCGCTCCACTCGCCTCAGCCTGTGTCAAGTACTTTTGTACTTGCTCTAAGTTCCGCAGGCAGGTACACGGAGGAGTTGCAGAAGCTTCAGAAGACCACTGCGAAAGCCAGCCACAAGGAACAACACTGTTCCTTAGCTGCCAGGGCTACCACCAGCCCGGTTTCGAGCTCGGGGAGGAGCTCGTACGTTGCAGACCGCTCAAGGGAGCAGAGAGCAGCTCACAGGGACAGCCAAGGTAACCCGATTACGCTTGCTTGTCACCTTTCGCTAGCTAGCTCTTGCTTGGAGACGCCGGCAACCCCGGGTCACATTGTGCTTGTGGTTGTGTGTTTTGGTGAATTCCTAACCGGAACTTGAGCGGGGAGCTGAAATCACTGTAGCAATCTCACTTGTGCTTTGAAAATCCTCTCAATCCAGCTTGCGTTGCTTGTGATTGCTTGGGGTAGGCACTTCTACTACGGATAGAATTGCGAGGTTGGAGCCATCACAGAATGCTGTGAGAAGGGTTGCATTGCTGTGTACTTGCTGCTCTTGCATTGAAATCTTGCTTGCATACGCTGTTTGTTTGCTAACAAATTGCTGCAGGGAGTTGCATTCAAAGGCGAGTATATGTCTCTCGAGCTCGACGAATCGCTGCTGGGTGTTTTCTTTGCGCTGGACTCTAACTGAGGGTGCAATAGGGCCTGCTTGATGTGTCTCAGCTGCTGAACGCATTGGGGGCTGCTTGGAGGGTGCATCGTCCGGTTCTATCATTGCGCTGTATTGAGTGCCAGGACTGTTTGGGTCTAGGTCTGGTTAGGACAGTGGTTAAAATTTCAACTTATGCGCATCGCCTTCAAACCAAACATGGTTTCCAAGTGAAGGGGGGCCTCTTGGACACGTGGGTATGCTTTGCTTCCATTTTGCTTAGGTTTTCTGCGCTCTCGCTTGTTGTTTCTAGGACCTGTTTTGACTCAAAACTGTCGTAGAAAATCAGGTTAGAAAAATTAGTTTCAGGTTAACCAAGGGTTAGCATTTCTTGACCAAGATTGGGTGGTGGATAGATATTGACCTTGCCTACTTGTTTGCGGGGGTGCGCGCCAACTTTCAGTTTGCCTTACGCCTCGCCCTCGACTGCTGCAGGGAGCACCTCAACGTCCACCACCCGACGCGCGCCGCACCCGCCTTCGCCCCACCACCGGCGCAAGGACGTGTGGCCACTGACCCAAGAGCTATCATCGCTAGTAAGCAGCACCTGCAGGCGCTGGGCTACTCCCTGGGCGCGCCGTCGACTCCCACTGCCCCCGCGCCGTTTCTAGGTCAGCACCACTTTTGTCCTGCTTGCCTTGTCTCTCTCTTGCACTGCATCCCTCTTCGGCTCCATTCCTGCTTGCTTGCGATCATGTTGTAGTGACGTCAGTGCTCTTGAGCTTCGAGTAGGACATTGCCTCGACATGCAATTGCCGGGAGGCATGCTTGCTGACAAGTGACTTGCTAGGCTTGCGCATGAGTGTTTGTGTGTTGGCAAGGGGCCCATAGTTGCAAATTCGCAGACTAGGTACAATGCGCTGCTCTCGGTGCTTGGTCCGCTGTAGGCCTTTTGCGGGGCATGCTTCATGTCTTTCTATATAGCGCGATAGCCTCCCGCTCGTTTGCAAGGGTCTGGGTGACTATTCTTGCCTTGGAAGGCCTCACCAAGTGTGGAGCCTCCTCAGGAAGTTTGTCCTAGACCATCATTGTTTGTTAGGACGGGTCGTTGAGTCCTTTCAGCGAGGGCCGCCGTCTAGACAGCATTACCCACTCGTACAGTGGTAATTGTTGAAGTGTGTCAGACACTTGTAGTTTTGGTGACAAGAGGGAAAGTCGGGCCCTTAGAAGAGGCGCTGTGCTACGAGTTGTGACAGCCAGGCCCTTCAAAGGGACTGTGCTACTTTCTTCTGACACTGCGAGGCTGCCTTAAGGGGGCCTTTTTGTACTTGCAAAGTTCCGGGATCTTTGTAGACGGATTGGTTAAGCTCGGCTAGTGCTCTCACAGCGACTAATTTTGCAAGTGTTTTCACACTTGTATTCTACAGGGTGCCTCCGAGGAGAACCTTGTAAGACTCTAAACCGTGCCAACGACTTGACATGTGTCCTAAGCATCAGGACTGACGCGCCTTATCCCTTGCGCAGGTTTTCACGCCCAGAACGGCGGCGGCCGTGGCTTTGGACGTGGGGGGGGGGAAACGGTCGCAACCGTGACTTCAACCCAAGGAACCCAAGGAGATAGACGAGTATAAGGGTACCATTGAAGTGGTGGTTCTTAGCGAGAGGAGTTGTACTATATATGTGGCAGAATAGACTTCGCTCTGGACCCAGCTTTCCACATAGAGAAATTGTGAGCGAAGTTGGAGACGAAGACATTGACCTCATTCAAGCAATTGAAGAGAGTCGAAGTCTTGCCGAATCAAGTAACGTTTCGCCTCATTTGTCATCACAATCGACTGTGCATGCACATCTACAGACGCAAACTTAGTCTGATGCAATTCGAACATCTTCCGCCGTTGTGTGTTTTGAGGTAGACGATTCCAACAGCATGTCGATCCTAACTATGCAGCATGGAACGGGACTCTTTACGGGTGACCCGAACGGGCCAAGCATATTGCACTTGCGCCTGAATTACAACACACTTAAGTCGGAGCTTAGGTTGAAACCAACCGTGGTTTCGAATGAGAATGACATGTACAACTTCCTCATGAAGTATTTGGCCGGGGGGGCACGCGATTAGGTTGCCGACCTTGAGCGCCGCATGAGAAACGAACTTCGCGCTTGGAATGCTGCTAAGTCGGAGCAGTACATCCGCGACCGCGCCGCATATAACAAAGCCAAGGCCGACCATGACGCCTTGCCGGCTGACGAAAAAGCCGCCGCGACTGAGCCGCAGGCACCCGCAGTGCATGTGGATGACGAGGTAAACTCATGACAAACCCGTTGAGCAATTTTGGACTATGATGGAGAAATTATATCCAGAGAAGTCGACCACTCGGATGGAAGAATTCCGGGATTTTGCTATGCGACCGAACGAGACGGTTGCTAGCTTGGTGCAGCGTACGCAGACGCTCATGCACGCACTCGACCGGCCCAAAGAGATGGCCGTGTTCAAGCTCATAGCCGCGACTAGGCGGACTGAGCTAGGGAAGGAAGTCCATCGCCAGTTCCTGACAACTAGCTTGGAGACTTCGAACTGGACGGTTGAGCTCGTGGGACGGATAGCTATCAAGATTGATCAAGCTACGACCCAAGCCAACTTATGGCCGGCGACCATGCACGCCGCAGCCCCGTCCCGCTCCATGGTTCGCGCACCTACCGTGCTTGCCGCGCCTCCGAGTTATGGACCGAGCCAGAAGCAACAGGCACTTGAGTGTCACAAGTGCCTCAAGTACGGGCACATTGCAAGGGACTGCCGGTCACCTGCTGTAGTTAAGGGGGGCTCTGCCATCACCCAGCCAAAACCCTCGGCTGACTCGGAGCCCATATGCTATCATTGCGAAGAGCCAAGTCACTATGCCAACAGGTGCGCTCGCAAGCGCGCTGAGTTGGCCAAGTCAGGCACCTCCAAGAAGTGGTGTACGTTCCATAAGACGGACTCCCACGACACTGCCGAGTGCAAGACGCTCCAGGCCGGCAGGTTGCCGCGCGCTCAAAGTGCCTCTGCCAGGGCCGCTGCGCCAGTCGCTGCGGCCTATGACAACTCAGATGAGACTCAGCTTTCGCTTGCACAGCTTCAGGCGCTCTGGAACGCTCATCACAACAACCCGAACGGGTACAGTGCTCGGATTGACTCCACACTTATAGCCAAACGGTGTGCGCACGTGCCAGTCGTCAACGTGGCGCCCGTTCACACTAGTCTCACTAGACGGAGCGGTGACGGACCGTGACTAAGGATGAGAGGCTGCGCGGCCCGCTGTCGCTTATGCCGTCGAGTTTCCTTCCTAAGGACTTTCTGGACGCGCCGGTTCGCCCGCTGCCAGGAATGTTGACTATGCCAACGAACGTGGAGCCGGTCCTTGAGACCGCGCCCACTACGGCCGCTCCTTTGGAGCCTATTCACGCTGCGCCTAAACCAGCACTTGCCGTAGGGCCGGAACTCGTCCAGAATGAGGCTGTATCAGTCCAGACGGACGCACCAACACCTCTGCAACCCATCGACACTGCACTTGATGTGCCCGCAGGGTTCGATGAGTTGCCAGAGGACGCACCTCAGCGTCTGGGCATGATATACGCGCCGAGTGTGCAGATTGCGGACCACCGCAACTCTGAGCACGACGTGCCGTTCAAGATGGGGAAACCACTTCGAGGACTCAAAGCCTCTTAGGATCTTTATGATCCAGAGAACCTGAACTTAGGTGCGCTTCTCAGCCACCTGCCCAGTACTTGCCAGTGACCGAAGCGCCGGTTTCCACCGCTCGCCTTGCATTGATATCAAAGGTTCGAAACTCGCCATGTTGATCAACGGCCGCGTCGTACACAACTTGCTACTGGACAGCGGGGCATGACAGTCCGATCTCACTGGGAGTGACGATCCGTTCCCCACAGTCTGCTTTGAGAGCCACGCCCGGTTGACCAACCGAGGCGCAGCGATGCGCGCAAACCCCCCCACACGCCCCACGTTTCCAAAAAACTGCAGAGCGAAACAACGGACTTGTCTTTAGGCTCAAACTCGAGCGGATCGTAAACCCTAATCCGCCTCAACGTTGCACAGCATCCATGCAAGCAAATTAATGATAAATCGACAACGTAGTTTAATGGGAAAGCATGTTACAGAGGGGAGCACTTCATT
>DF238009.1:0-15666 GCA_000708835.1 Klebsormidium nitens | reverse complement strand
CTCCAGCGCCGTGAAGGAGCCGCGCTCCAGGGCGGCCGCCAGGGCCATGGAGTCGAGCGAACAACCTTGTAGGTTGACGACTTTCATCTCAAAGATCTTGGGCAACAATGGGAGGCGGAATCTATCAACCTTGAGAGCTTCGCCAAGGGTGGCATGGGGCTTCCCCAGGAACCACTCGGTCATTTCGTGGAGGCCCCAGGCTTTTGCGGCCCCAGCATACCAATGAGAAGCTTGAGAAAGGGCACGAGGCGTTCCCTTCCCGAGCTCAAGGCACCGTGCCATGGCGAATTGCGCACCAATGTGTCCGTGGTTTGCTGCTTTCTCAAACCACTTAACTGCCAGCTTCTCGTCAAACCTGACCCCACTGCCAGCGAGGTACCTGTTCCCCATCTCGAATTGAGCTTTGGGAAGGCCTTGTTCTGCCGCTTGAGTGTAATACCCAATCGCCTGTGCCTGATCGTCAATAGATTCGCTCTGGCAAGCAAGCAGGTACTGCTCTTCTGGGGATGGTCCCTCCGGTACTGGCCTGCTCAAAGGTCGCGGAAAAGACCGCAAATCGCCCTTGGCTCCGAGACCTGCATTAAGGCCGGCTTTTAGTGAAGTTCGACACGTTCTTAATATTGAGGTACCCAACTCTTGACTGAAAAAAAGAGCCCTCAAGACATCCGGCAACTTTGTTAAAAAAGACAGTCTGTAACTTTCCAGGTATCTTGTCGTGACCACCTGAAAAAGACCTCTACAAGTACTTACTAGATCATATGCAAATCAGATGGCAGCCGAGATTGGAGACCTGGACGACTGTTCTGCGTCCAAGAAAAGAGAAGGCAATATTGGGTACATCCTGAGATTTGCTTGAGTCTGCCTTAACTTGTAAGATGCTATTAGCTTGTTCTTTGCTGGTACTGGTTCTGTGTGTGACACGCTTCTCTTCTCAGCGCGGCTACTTTCTTAGAAGAACCATGAGACCGGACACAGGGGCAGATAAGGAATACACGATTTCCAAGGCGCGCTTACATCGTGACAGGCCAGCCGCCCAGAAGTACAAATACGGGTCTTCTTTCATCGGTACAGACGAGTTCCGATTCTACACCAAAACGAGCATCAAGTGACTTGAACACATTACAGAATGAATAGTTTTGCCGCATTTGCGGCAAGTTGCACCAAACAGAAGACTGACCTTCCGTTGCCGTCGGTGACTCTTGACCAGGTCGCTCAATTTGGAGTGAGTCAAGCAGCACGGCGGTAAATTCCGTAGAAACATCCAGCGGGGAGCTAGCCGAAGCTGGTGCAGCCCCAACATCTGGTCCTTCAAGGCCTTTCCCGGCCCCAGACTCCGGAAGCTCCTGTGCCGCCAACCGCTCCAGCTGTGTGCATATCTGCCGAAAGTCTGGCCGAGCCCGATGGTCTTGGTGCCAGCAGTTGCTCAGTAACACTCTGAGCTCATCGGGGCATCTTTCGGGCAGCGTCGGCCGCTCGCCCCTGTCGACGGCTTTGATCACCGCGTTCTCCGACTTGATATTGATGAATGGCACCATCCCGGTTAGGATCTCCACGCAGATCATGGCGAAGCTGTACACATCGGTTTTCTCGGAGTAGGGTTGGTCGTCGGAGATTTCGGGCGCCATCCAGCGGCAGGTGCCCGCCTTAGTCCGGTGCAGGGAAGTGGCTGTCTTTATGGTTGCCAAGCCGAAGTCGGCCACTTTGACGGTGCAGGCGCCACTGGCCTCGTCCACAACGGTCACCAGAATGTTTGCCGCCTTGAGGTCCCGGTGGATGATATCCCGGCTATGGAGGAAGACCATGGCCCGGGCGATCTGGAGCATGATGCTCTGGGCCACCTCGATCGGGAACGGCATCTCCCGGTGCTGTCCCCCAAGGCTTCTAAACCTGTCCCGAATGAGGCGCAGCAGGCTTCCTCCCCTCATCAGCTCCATGACGATGTAAAAGGGGCTCTGGTCCGTGCACGTCCCAAAGACAAGGACAACGTGCGGATGCCTAAGATCTGCATGAAGAGCGGCTTCGTCCCTAAAGGCCCGCTTCTCTTCCTCGCTGAGATCCCCCCCATACGGAAGCTCCTTGATCGCGACGGGGGTGCCTTGCCACCGCCCCTCGTAAACGACCCCAAACCCACCCTGACCGATCCGAGCTCCCTTCTCCAACTCGTCCCGCTGCAGCTCCTGCGCCGCCCGCGCAACCCTGCGCGCCTTGGACAGGTTTTGTTTCTGCTCGAGGTGCGCCTTCCACTCCGCCAGCATCTGCTTGAATCCCTCGTTCTCCTCCTCTGCCTGCAGCTCCGTCACTGTTGCCGCATCCCTCTCCGCGTCCTCCTCATCATCCATCTCCAGCCGCGCCGCATTGAATTCCTGGAAGGTCGCCCCCAGCGCCAGCTCCAGCGAGAGGGCTTGCGAGCTAGCATCAAGCTTCCGGTTGATGGCCAAAAAGGCCTCCCCATCGTTCGCTCGGTTCCGAATGCGTGCAAACCACCGCTTCCCCACGAACTGGGACAGGAGGCTCTCCCCCTCGATCAGGACCCCTTTCAAAATGGCCAGCTGAGAGACTGTTCGTAGTCGCTCAGAGGTAACCTTCTTCTGAACGAGGAAGAGCACATCGCTGACGATTCCCACGCGCCACGCAAGGTGTTGGGAGTGCCGCTTATTGATACGGACCTGATCTGCGATAGCTTGGATTATCTGCACCAGTTTCAGGCAGTCACCGACACTCACGGGCAATGCCATGTCCCTTTCCCAGTATCTTGCTACGCGCTCTGCTGAGGCCCCATTTCACCTGCGGTGTCAAAGTTGGGCCATAAGGCAAGATAAGAGAAGCCCACTTCCACTATTTCAGATGAGGCTGTGTTCTCGCTGTTGGAATTCCTTTCGTATGCCGTAAAAATACTTTGTTCTTCAAAGGCTGTCCACGAACCTGATCATGCTCCCTAACTTTTCTCGGCAACCAGACAAAGTCTCTGAGATGGGAGATTTGATGGTGAGACCCTCCCCTAATCTCAATGCTGACATACAGAAGCAGTCTTGCATCCCAAACCAACTTGAGAAGGCGCTGGCTTAAAGACCACAGCTCTAGTTGCAGACCACAATGAACCACATGACAGGAGACTGCGTGTACTGCTCCAGACTGCCATGCATGGTCTCAGAATGAGACACACAGAACGGAACACCAAAGAGGCACAAGTCTCTATACAGCCTCCTCATTTGCAAGAATGGCCAAGTGAACCATGTTTTGAAAGCAATGACAGCAGACCTGGACTTATAGAAGGGATTCCTCTGCTTGCAACCCCCAGGCTGACCACATTGGGCCCAGTGCCTTTTACCTTATTGCTTGAGCTGAATTGCCAAGGCTAGAAGCAGAAAAGCAAAGGTGCTACAATATTCTAGTTCTGCAGAAGGGGCAATTGTCTGCTCATGTAACATTGAACATCATTCTTGTCTACAAACAAGATACATATGTAGGGATTTATCTGAGGTGATAAATACCTGAAGTCTGATGTTGGCCGCTCTCAAGCATCTGTATTCACAACATGACCATAATTAGCTCCTTACACCTGCCAGACAGACACCAAAGCGACATGAGCCCTTTATATGGGCCCTCATCTCACAAGAATGGTCGGGTCCACCTTGTTTTGAAAGCAACGTTAGCGTGCTTGAGATTGTAGCAGGGATCCCTCTCCTCCAGTTGTCTGAGCTGGCCATATCAAGCACTTTTACCTTATTGCTTGGCCTCCCTTTCAACACCTTATCAACATGATCTGCATTGCTAAGATAAACACCGTAGTGCCTGATGAGGAGGCCAATGCAGTTGAGGAAAAGTGAAGTCAGTTGATGTGATTGAGGATACACTGGAATCAAATGTTTCTTCTGAAGCAAGTGTATGCCCGGCGTCTTGGAAATGACTCACCTCAAAGTGCAGCATTCAAGTGCGCATTTGACAAGCACTCTTGTCAAATCTCTCATGCAAACAGCTAGAGCCAATCTACAGATTAAGCGAAGGAGCCGATGCAATCTGGTTCTGAGCCCCTTTCTTCCCTGCTTTCTTTAATTCTTCGTGTTGCGCCAAGAACAAAATTGACGCTTGCGGCGTTCGTCCCCCTACCAGATACCTTCAATGATTTGCGCAGACCCCCAGCGACTAGGATGACTGCTTTTTGAGTTGCACCAAGAATGTCAGGCAACGATATGAAAAAACCGGCCAACCGCGGCCGTCCGATGCGACTCTTTTTGATTAAGGTTCAAAATCACTATTGGAACGGCCAAGATAATGTGCGCGCGCACTAGCGCATTCTGGCACAAGGAACCTGAGCAGAATATCAAGCGGCATCCAGGACGCGTACATATCATATCATTACGGCTGTTGCTTCCGGTCGCATCATTGACATTTGAGGTGCTGTGGCACTCACTGCTTGACATTGAGTTGGCTCGGCCAACGCTCTATTGTTGATAACGAGATTGTTATTGTTATTGTTATTGTTATTGTTATTGTTATTGTTATTGTTATTGTTATCTACTGGCGCAAAATGCCTTGCTATAGATGTTGCACGTCACCATTTTCACAATGTTGCATGCAACACCTCCTACACCCGTTCCTATGTGTGGAACTTATTAAGCAGGTCAATAACAATAACAATAAGAATATCGATATACAAAACATTGCGTCTCCGCAGTTGAACTTGCGCCAGAAAAATAGCATCATGAAAACTTGCAAAGGCTAGTAGCATGCACACGGTGCCCATGAACTATAACCATAGACTAAAACGGGCCTCACAGTTCAAGGTGTACAGTACGATGATCAAGTTGGTCGTTTGGTCTATTTAATGGAACAAGGGCTCGTTATTGTTGACTAGCACTGTTGACTACTGTATTACGCTTGATGGCAGGGTCTCGCGGAACTCTGAAACGACTTCGGCCAGACTTTGATCATTCCGCTTGACTTTTCTTTGCTCTCTGAGGCTCGAGCTGGGGGTGGCCAGTCAATGTCAGTCCGCGGCGCCAATCAAGAGCTATTTTTGACACGCGGCACAGTGTGCGCTCGAACGTACGCACAACAAGTAATTCGCGAAGGCATGTTACGTGCGAATACAAGCTTTACGGCGCCCCCGAGATTGCCGCTTCAAGTCCCAATTTCAGGCATATACGTCAAAGAATGGACCAGTATCGAAAACATGCAGACGGGCAACAACACGTCAGCATGCTCATAATTATCGTGCCCCATGATGTAACACCACAGTCCAGTAGTATGGTGGCAGACGGCCGGAGTATTCGAAGTTTTCGAAAGGGCGTTGAACTTGGCGCTAAATGCGGGCTATCGTAGGGTCGCAACCCATCTCCCTCAGAGTCCTGCTAATCTTCACAACATACTTCAAATGACCATCTTCTGACTCAACCCCTCCACTTCTTCGTCCTCGCTCGGATGGGAGGTCGCCGTCACAAAACTCGGCTGCCCCGCACCCCTGAATCGGTCTAGGAACACCCTGACCAGCGACCTGCCCTCGTAAACCGCCTCCCAGAGCATGCTGCAGTAATGCACCGACAGACTGCACAGCGATACCACGATGGACTGCACGAAGATGCGCTGGTCGATGTAGATGCGGGTCGCCCTCGAGCTCCCCACAATGTACAGTCCCGTCTGGAACACCGCCTGGGGCAGGGACTCCAGGAGCAGCTCGACCACCACCCGGGACTCGTGATAGCGCTCGAACACGACGATCCGGTCCCCGGTCGCCAGATGAAGCCCGAACCTCTCCGCCACGGACAGCAGGTCCTGGACGAGCACCCCCAAGAGGCCCAGGGGTAGCAGCAGGATCGCTGAAACCGTGGCGCGCGGAGACAGCCCGTCCGAGGTCCCCGGCTGCTCATCACTCAGAGCCGGCAGCGGCCACAGCCATCTGACCCGCAATCCCTTCCACCCGCGCACCGGACTCCCGCTCGACGACCAGGCCTTGGCCACCGCGAAAGACCCCCACACGAAGGGCGCGCAGACCGACGCCAGCACCACCCACATCGGCCACGCCCCCCAGACCTCGCTCAGCACGAGAAAGTCGGTGATGACGTCCACGACGGGCAGGACGCCCATTATAGCTCCCCACAGGTAAAGCCCAGCAAGCCTGAAGCTGCGGAAGCATGCGCAAGGATTAAGAATCCCTTCCAAACAACAAATCTCATCACGGCGGCGTGACCAGATCACCAGAGATTCAAAGTGCGGAAAGTCGGGCAGGAGGAGAGACGTCTTCGAACTCCAAAAACCATTCCAACGACTTACCCGAGTCGCCCCCCATCTGCAGTCTCGAGCCCTGCACCCCGGACTCGTCGGCGCCAGCGGGCCACCACGACGACGGTGATGGTCGCCACCAGCAAGAGGACGGCGAATGCCCCGAGGACGAGCGCCGTGACCGCCTTCGCCTCGGGATTGCCGCAGAGATTGCCCGCCTGGACCCTCGAGAACCCGACCCCGTGTACGCCCTCCCGTCGCGCCCCAGGTCGATCAGATCAACGAAGTCCGGGTCCGCCAAGGTGTAGTTACCGTGCGCGTTGCTGAGAACGCCTAAAAAAACGGTTCCATTGTACTGCGGGATGGGAATGTCCCCCGAAAGGAAGACCGATATCCGACTCAAGCACACCTTCCTGCGCGTGCTGCGATCCAGTTTGGCCCCCGTTCCCGCCAAACTCACGACGCAGCCCTCTTCGCAAGCCCCCCAGAATCGGATACTCTTGAGACGGAAATGCGGGCCCGTCAGGTTGACGATCTTGCAGGAGTCTGGCACCGACGAGAGATCCAGGTGAATGGTGGGATTGTTGTTGCTCACGGATAGCGCCAAGTAGGTAAGATTGGTGTGCTTGAAAGAAGGGGGTGGCGCGCATGGAAGGCCCAATCTCGAGATAGCGTTCAAGCGGGACATGTCGAGCATTTCGCAAGACGTGTCCGTGGAACTGAGGTTGAGGGTATTGATGGCAAGCAGACGACCGAGCTCAGAGGGGATGGGGCCGGAGAGGCCGTTGTTGGAGAGGTCAATAGACCTAAGACGGGTCAGATTGCCGAGCTCGGGGGGAATGCGGCCGGAGAGGCTGTTGTTGGAGAGGGAGAGGTTGGTGAGTTCGACCAGGCTGCCGAACTCAGAGGGGATGGGGCCTGACAAATGGTTGTTGGAGAGGTCAAGCGAACTGAGGGTCAGGCTGCCGAGCTCGGGAGGGATGTGACCGGAGAGGCGGTTGTTGATTGCGACCAGAGAGTTCAGGCTGCTTAGGCGGCCGAGCTCGAGGGGAAGCGGGCCGGAGAGACTATTTTCTGAGAGGCTGAGGATTTGGAGGTTGGCCAGTCGGCCGAGCTCCGGGGGGATGGGGCCGGAGAGGTTATTGAAGGCGAGGTGGAGGATGCTGAGTTCGATCAGGCCGCCGAGCTCGGGGGGGATGGAGCCGGAGAAGCTGTTGTTGTCGAGAAAGAGGATGGTGAGATTGGACAAGCGGCCGAGCTCGGGGGGGATTGGGCCTGACAGGTCGTTGGAGGAGAGGTCGAGGAAGAAGAGGTTGGACAGGCTGCCGAGCTCGGGGGGGATGGTGCCGGACATCCCGATACCGGGGAAGGAGAGGTCGAGAATTGTCACGTCCTCCAAGTATCCAAAATCTGAGGGGAGCGTGATACTATTCCCTCCAAATATATTGTTGCCTTCAGAACCCACCCCAACGAGGACTTCACAAGGTATCGGGCCTGTAATGTTGTTGTTTTGGAGGTCGAGGGTGTCGAGCCCTGCCAGTTGGCCAAACTCTGGGGGTAAGGGTCCGGAGAGGTTGTTGAAGGCAAGGTCGAGGGTGTCGAGCCCTGCCAGTTGGCCAAGCTCTGGGGGTATGGGTCCAGAGAGGTTGTTTGAGGAGAGGTCGAGGGTATCGAGCCCTGCCAGCTGGCCGAGCTCTGGGGGTATGGGTCCGGAGAGGTTGTTTGAGGACAGGTCGAGGGTGTCGAGCCCTGCCAGCTGGCCGAGCTCTGGGGGTATGGGTCCGGAGAGGTTGTTGGAGGAGAGGTCGAGGGTGCCGAGCCCTGCCAGTTGGCCAAGCTCTGGGGATATGGGGCCGGATAAGTTATTGAAGGCAACGCTAAGGTGCCAGAGGCGGGTCAGGCTGCCGAGCTCTAGGGGGATGGGGCCGGAGAGGGTGTTAAAGGCGAGACGGAGGTCGAAGAGGCTGGTCAGCCTGCCAAGCTCTGGGGGAATGGGGCCGGAGAGGGTGTTGTTGTTGAGGCCGAGGTCGGTGAGGCTGGTCAGCCTGCCGAGCTCCGGAGGGATGGGGCCAGAGAGGATGTTGTTGTTGAGGCCGAGGTCGAAGAGGCTGGTCAGCCTGCCGAGCTCTCGGGGGATGGGGCCGGAGAGGGTGTTGTTATTTAGACAAAGGTTCCGGAGGGTCGTCAGGCTGCCAAACCAAGGAGGAATAGAGCCGGAAAGCTTATTATGCTGCAGCTTAAGGTATTGTAGTTTTTTCAAGCCGTTGAGTTCAGACGGAATGGGGCTTGAGAGGTTGCAGGCGGAGAGAGAGAGGGAGCCGAGTCCGGCGAGTTTGCCAATTTGAGGAGGGATGGATCCGGAAAAAGGATTGGCTGACAGGTCGACGGAGGCGAGGCTGGTAAGATTGCCTATCACTGGGGGGATGGAGCCTGACAGCCTGTTGTTGGAAAGGGAAAGAGATGTGAGTTTGGTCAGGGTGCCGAACTCGGGGGGGATGTGACCGGAGAGGCGGTTGTTGTAGAGGGAGAGTCTGGTGAGATTGGACAGGCGGCCGAGCTCGGGGGGGATTGGCCCGGAGAGGTTGTTAAAGGTGAGGTGGAGTTCGGTGAGATTGATCAGCCTGCCGAGTTCGGGGGGGATGGGGCCTGAGAGGCTGGTTTGGGATATGTGGAGGAAGGTGAGTTTGGTCAGATTGCTGAGTTCTGGGGGGATGGGGCCGGAGAGGCTGGTGTAGGAGATACTGAGGGAGGTGAGGTTGGTCAGGCTGCCGAGCTCTGGGGGGATCTGACCCGATAATCGGCCGCCCCAGATCGTGATGCTCGTCTGGTTCCAGAGTGGGCCCTGGACGAGATCGTCGATCTCCTCTATGGTTGCGGACCATACTCCTCTCAAGAGCCCCAATGCACAGAGGATTCCCAATATTGGGATTGCATAGCGCAGGGTTCCAGCCAGTATGGGGGCCATGGTGATACCTAAAAGTGCGAGAAGGAAAGAGAAATTAGCCCCAGCTCAAGCGACGGGCTCCCTTTCCATGGGTCACAGATTCCACCCCAAGTCCGCACACACCGCCTTGCATATGACGACGACAAAGAACCTTACACAGGCTCGTCAGGAGCCTGTTGCCACATGCCGCTCCAAATTTAAAGGTACAATCATAAGGATGTGACAATGCAACGCTACAAAGAATCTTCAAAGAATGCAGCGGTATTCTCGGGAATGAGCACATGACCCAGAAAATGAGGTACAATATACCGCCAGGCCTAGACAGAAAATTTCACATATGGACTCACCGCGTGGATACAGATCAATGTGCCTGACGCATCCTTGTACTTGGCTTCTCGAGGCAGCAGAGAGCAGCGGTTCCCAAATATGTTCACCTTCCACTTTCCAAGGCCATCCCCCACTTAGGGCTTCCAGGAGCGCCGTGAATGTGGTGGGTTTCTTATTGAATGAGGCGAGTCCATGTTCGCTCTGAGTGGAATATCTGAGAAGGAAGGGGATCGTCCGCCCTGGCTAGTCTTGGCTATGTGCACACCAATCCTTCAACCCTTGCTTCGTTTACCGGTATTGTTTTCTTCGATTTAGGCTACCGGTAATGCTCCAGCAATTGTGGTCTGGTCCAAATTCCCAAGCATGTTGTCATCGAATCTGTCCCCACAATGACGTCATTACTAGGGGTAAATAATGACATTGACATGGCACGGGCATTGTCATCGACGGCCGATCCCGGGAGCCAATGTACAGGGTGGGCAAGTGCGTTACATTTGTTTTTTGTTTTCTATTTTACCTCGGCCATTTTGGCCTCCGGTAGAGCAGGTGGGTGCAAGCGAGCACGCCAACTTCGCCCAGGAATTTGAACCCCGGCCACCTTCTCTGCGAGGTAAGTCGCAACCCCTCTCCCTAATTTTTGCGATAACTCGATGGGGCACTAGGACTCCCAGAAATAGAGCGGGGTACCGTACTCTGGTCCCCCATTCCAGTACTAATCCACACGCCTCGCGGATAGGTTTGCGAGCGTTTGACCGCTCTCCCAGCGCGCTAGGTGGACGCGTTGGTTCTATCACTCCGAAGATCGGTCAAGTCAGTGCTATTTTCAGATCCAGCCCACTCGGCGGAGGGTCTGCCGCCGCCTCTCGCATGAGCTTCGCACATCTGTCTAGAGATGCGACCGAGACATGGCAGCCTACGGCGACCTCTTTCTTGCCCAGGCTCATGCCGCGACGTGTTGCGACCGTCCAGATGACCGCCGCCGCCGCCACCTTCGGAGTCCTGCCCTGAACGGCCAGAGCCCAAGACCGGTCCGCGCAGAGTCTCCTGCATCCTGCCGAGAGAGCCTTCGTCTCTTCAGCGTCCCGGCCTACCATGACGTGTTCGCACGCCTGAAGCAAGAGAGCGTCCGCACCGACCGGCATGCCAGAACTCTCCGTCCAGTGCCCCTCCACCCAGGCCCCCATCTTCTTGCATGCGTCCGTGAGCGAGGGCAGCGGGACACCGGTGACTCTGGAGAGCTCCTTTGACGTCACGGGTGCCCTCACGGGTGCCCCACGTATCCGACACGCACAGAACACGGCGGCCATCAGCACCCCACGCCTAGCGATACCACGCTGCTTGCGTTGCGACACTGGTTGGCAACCAGGCCATCGCGATCTCGTCGGCCGCTCGCCCACGGGCGCGGGGAGCTTCAACTGAGCGATCCGCAGACATCTGAGCCCGGGAGCTTCTTCCTGCTGGTGTTCGTCCGAACGTCCCGCTCGTCCCCCGTCGAATCCAGAAGCGCCCCGCACAAGGCCGGCAGAGGAGCACCTGCGCCCCCATCCCGCCTCTTCGCTCGGACTTCGTGTGCGAGCCGTCGTTCTGTGAAGAGCAACATCCCGTCCGATCGGGAGAACTTCGGCCGTTCTACTTCCTTAAATCTCATCATCCGACTCGTCGTCCAAGACCACCACGGCGCACGCGAGGGCGCCTGTCATCGCGCTATAGCAAGCCGTCACGAAGACGACCAGAGCATCGAACAAGACGGGCATGCTCAATAGGAGCTTAACAGTGCCGTAAATATTGTTTTCATAGCTACCGTCCGAATCTACGAGGAGCCCTCGGAGTCGACCCGAGAGCCGCTGGTCTGGCTCTCGCTAGCGCATTCCTCCTTCGGCAGGCGGCGCTGTTAACCCGCTCACCCTAAAAAAAGCCGCTGTCGAAGACCCTGTGGACATTCTTGCAGAAGCATACTTGTGACCTCAGTGCACTGCTTTTGGAGCCAGTCAGAACGTGAGCGTTGCTTCTTGCGTGTAGGGTGACTCTCTTTTTATCCCTTGAAGCAGGCAACATGGCGGAGAATAGTGCCGACAGCGTATTGCTGAGTTGGAACGCGCTGACTGGGTGGCTGACCAACGCGTAGCGACAGAGACAGAGCGTGCAGAAGCAGCCCATCGCCAAGTTGCTCAACTGCAGAGAGAAAGGTATGTGAAGCTCTTGAAACGTAAATGCATGATGGATTATCTTCACGTTCACCGAACTTCTTTTCGGTGGATGCCTGTATAACGTTATACACATCGCCATAGCACTCAAGTGTATCTTGGATTCTCACCGAAGTACCTAGACGAACAGAGTTCTAGGCACACTCGTGCTTAAAGCGTTCTGTTGTTAGCTCCCCCACACTCCGGCCCTAGTGAACTCCGCCGGCCTCCTCTCACCTCTCGCTATCAACACGCATATCCACGCTATATTACTGGCTGCATTGACGTCTCTATTCCACACTATGCGACACAGTGGGTTCGTACACGCTCGCACGTTGTGGCACGTCTCGTAGCTCCCTCCGCTCATAGTGAGCATGCCATCCTCGATGATCCTGCGCCGCCTTGGCACCCTAAAACCTCCCACGTCGGAGGGGCAAGTGCTTTACCTCCTGCTCGTCCTGAATTCTGCGACCATCACCACCGTCGCTCTATGATGGCTACTCAACCGCCGCATGACAGCCTCACACGGGCCGCCCTGGCCCTAGGTCATTCTTTTCCCCATCGCAGCCGCACCGAAGGCACAACCACAACCACTTTCCCTCCCGTGATGTCCGCACACACTCGGTCTACCTCCCGCTGCTTCTCGACCGTCACTCGTCTCCTCAGCTTCCGGACCCTCCGTGCGGTGTGGAAGCGGATGAGCGCGTACATGCTACCGGTGACCGCCGTCACTCGCCTGCCGAACTCTTCCAGGCCCAGTCCGTCTCCGGATTGGGCTCTCTCGTTGAACCAAGCCACATCCACGTCCCTGGCCATCCACCGGCTCATCAGGAACGTGCGCTTCTTGAACCCCGCTAGGTGGTAGAACTCTTTGGTCTCGAAATGTATGTCACCGCTCTGATGCTCTATGCCGTTCCAGTCTCCCCTCACGGTCACCCCCGTCAGGAAGTCCGGGCTCTTACCGGGATCCAGCCCCACCACCCGCTGCTCCGGGTGGATGGTGACCTTCCGGTCCTCCTTGGGCGGCCCCCTTTGATTCACCAGGAAGTATACGCTCGCCAACACCCCATCCATGGTGATGCGGTTCGCGAAGGTCTTGCTCCGAGGGGTCACGCGCTTGATAGCGGGAACGCGTCCAGCAGCTCCGGTGCCTTCCGCTTTTCGGCCTTTTCGTACAACTCAGCGGCGCGCGGCACGTCCTTCTCCACGCCCCTGCCGTTTTCGTAGCACCATCCCAGACTGTGCTGCGCCGGTGGGTCGCCCTGGTGGGCTGCCTTCGCAAAAAGCTCGGCGGCGCGCGCCTCGTCCTTCTCCACGCCCGTGCCCTTCTCGTAGCACACGCCCACGCAGCACTGCAGCGTCGCGTCGCCTTGGTCGGCGGCTTTCCGAGCGAACAGCTCGGCGACCCCTCGGCGACGCGCGCCTCGTCTCTCTTCTTACGCCCGTGCCCAGCTGGAAGCAGACACCAAGTGCGCCCTGCCCCCGAGCGTCGCCCTGGTCGGCAGCCTTTGCATACAGCTCGGCGGGCGCGCGCTCAACAAGAGCAACGGTATGACAGCGACCGCGCGAATAAGGGTCCATTTCGGACACGTGCCATGTCAGTCCGCGGCGCCAACCAAGAGCTATTCTGGACATGCGACACAGTGTGTGCTCGAACGTATAAACAACATGTAATCCGTGAAGGCATGCTACACACGAATACAAGCTTACGGCATCCCCGAGATCGCCGCTTCAAGTCCTAATGTGAGGCCTATACGTCAAAGAATGGACCAGTATCGAAGACATGCAGACTGGCAAGAACACGTCAGCATGATCATTATCACTGAGTCCCTATGATGTAACACCACAGTCCAGTAGTATAGTGGCAGACGGCCGGAGTGTTGGAAATTTCGAAGGGGCGTGGTCGCGCGAGTTTCAGTGAACTGATCTGGCACTAAATACGGGCTATCGTAAGGTCGCAAACCATCGACTTCTACTCGATTCTCTGAGCTATTTTGAACTGGCCACCTTCAGGCTCAACCCTTCCACTTCTTCATCCGCGCTCCGCTGGGAAGTCACCGTCACGAGAGTCGGCTGCCCCGCACTCCCGAACCGGTCCAGGAACACCCTGACCAGCGACCTGCCCTCGTACACCGCCTCCCAGAGCATGGTGCAGTAATGCACAGACAGACTGCAGAGCGACACCACGATTGACTGCACGAATATGCGCTGGTCGATGTAGATGCGGGTCGCCCTCGAGCTCCCTATGACGTAGAGTCCCGTCTGGAACACCGCCTGGGGCAGGGACTCCAGGAGCAGCTCGACCACCACCCGGGACTCGTGATAGCCCTCGAACACGACGATCTGGTCCCCGGTCCCCAGATGAAGCCCGAACCTCTCCGCCACGGATAGCAGGTCCTGGACGAGCACCCCCAAGAGGCCCAGGGGTAGCAGCAGGATTGCCAGAACCGCGGCGCGCGGGGACCACCCGTCCGAGGTCCTCGGCTGCTCATCATTCAGGGCCGGCAGCGGCCACAACCATTTCACCCGCAACCCCTTCCACCCGCGCACTGGAACCCCGGTCGAGGACCAGGCCTTGGCCACCACGAAGGACCCCCACACGAAGGGCGCGCAGACCGACGCCAGCACAACCCACATCGGCCACGCCCCCCAGACCTCGCTCAGCACCATGAAGTCGGTGACGACGTCCACGACGGGTTAAACGCCCAGTGCAGCTCCCCAGATGTAGAGTCCAGCACGTTTGAACCTGCGAACGTAAGCGCACGGATTACGAATCCCTTTCTAGCAGCAGATATGAAACGCGGCATGACGGACTCACTAGATACTCGAAGTGCTGGAAGTCGGGCGAGAGGAGAGACGCGTTCGAATTCCAGCGCCCATCCCAACGACTTACCCGAGTCGCCCCCCAACTGCAGTCTCGAGTCCTATACCCCGGACTCGACGGCGCCAGCGGGCCACCGCAACGATGGAGATGGTCGCCACCAGCGAGAGGACGGCGAATACCCCGAAGACGAGCGCCGTGACCACCTTCGCCTCGGGATTGCCGCAGAGATTGCCCGCCTGGACCCTCGAGAACCCGACCCCCGTGTACGCCCTCCCGTCGCGCCCCAGGTCGATCAGATCCACAAAGTCCGGGTCCGCCAAGGTGTAGTTCCCGTGCGCGTTGCTGAGAACGCCCAAGAATCTGCTCTCGTCATTATACAGGGGGAAGGGAATGTCCCCCGAGAGGAAGACCGATATCCGACTCAAGCACACCTGTCTGCGCGTTCTGCGACCCAATCTGGCCCCCGTGCCCGCCAAGCTCACGACGCAGCCTTCGTCGCAGGCTCCCCAGAACCGGATGCTCTCGAGATCCGGGTGCGAGCCCGTCAGGTTGACGATCTTGCAGGAGTCTGGCACCGACGAGAGATCCAGGTGTCTGGTGGGAATGTTGTTGCTCACGGATAGCGCCACGTAGGTCAGATTGTTGTGCTTGAAAGAAGGGGGTGGCGAGCAAGGGAGGCCTAGTCTCGAGACCTTCTTCAGACGAGACATGTCGAGCACTTCGCAAGATGTGTCTGTGAAACTGAGGTTGAATAAGTAGAGGTCGGTCAGGCTGCCGAGCATGGCGGGGATGGGGCCGGAAAGCTCGTTGTAGGAGAGATCGAGGACGGTGAGGCGCGACAGTCTGCCGAGCTCGGGGGGAACCAGGCCGGAGAGGGCATTATCGTGGAGTTGCAGGAACCTGAGTCTGGTCAGGCTGACAAGCTCGGGGGGGGTGGGGCCGGAGAGGCCGTTGGAGGAGAGGGAGAGGTCGACGAGTCCGGTCAAGCGGCCGAGCTCGGGGGGGGATGGGGCCGGAGAGAACATTGGAGGAAAGGTCAAGGACCGAGAGTTGGGTTAGACTGCTGAGCTCGGGGGGAATGGGGCCGGATGTGACGGTTGGACAGGGTTTACACGCTGCCTGTCTACTTCACATGTGCGGAAACCATGCGAAGCTTTTCAGCACGCCTT
>DF238010.1:4944-16258 GCA_000708835.1 Klebsormidium nitens | reverse complement strand
CGTTTTTCTTACACTGAGAAGCAGGAAAATGACCTTTTTCTCGATTATTTTATGGTTTCACCTTTTCGCACTTGGGGTCCCATTTAGTTTTCAAAATTTCACACCGACCCCAAATATTTATTTTCAGGTGAATTCCCTTGGCGGTACGGTATATGGCTGGATGGGCCCAACATCTGTGTTCAACAGGGGAAGAATTTTGGTGGGCGAAAGTAGTATAAGGCCAGTCTGATTGGAAGGAGAAGGGTGTTCGAGATCGTTGGCATTCACAGGGGTATCCTGACTGACATGCCCAAAGGCAAAGCAGAACTGCCACATGTGTGCTAGGTGCGAATGCAGGGCAACTCGAGCGAATGTACCTAACCGCATATAGCTGGCGGTTGAAAGCTTGATGTTTCGTGGAATTGTTGACGCTTACGAGATGGATTGCTGCAATTGAAGCTGCACAGCAGTGCAGCATTTCATGGCAAGTTGTTTCTGAGAAGCAGTGCCGTTAATTCTGAGATGTTAAAGTAACAGTTGTTGCAATGGACGTCAACGGCATCTTTGGCGAAGCCCGCAGAGCGTCCGAGAATGCTGACCAGGTGGAATATGCCGTCTTTCTCGATGAGGTGATGGTGGGCAAAGGGGAACAAGCGCAATCGCGTCAGCTTCTGGAGGAGTGTAAAATGGCTTTATTGAACCTGGTTCAGCCAATTATAGACGGGTACATTTGGCAGAAGGATGCTTTTGATCTCAGGGTGGTGGACATTCCAGGTGTGGGCCCTGGCTGGAAAGTAGAAGATGGCGAGCAAGCAGGTCAGTTGAGCACCGCTTAGGGCTTATTCAAGTGTTTGAATGTACCTGGCGGCTTCTTGACCTGTTTTCATGTATGGTATGCGCTGTTTTGAAGCATGCTCATACCCCCATGCTCAGATTGGATCTTTCTTGATCATCGTGCATGACCTTACATGGAGCAGTTCTCAGTGTGGCACCTTGACCTGCATGCCAGTGTCTGCTTTCAAAGGTTATGGAGATCACCTCTGCTTTGATGAATCAAATTCAAATTATCCTTTCCAACCAATGCCGCATGGTGATTATGTATGGTGATTATGTACATACATTTTGAACCTTTTCCCCCTTTTATCGCAGGTGGTGGTACAGCTGACACAGCTGTTCCCCCCCACCTCTACGGCAGCTCACGCTTTGGGGACAACATCGACGATGAGTGGTTCATCGTGTTCCTTCTCATGTACATCTCGCGGTGCTTTCCAGCTGTTACTATTACAGTTAGGGACTCGGACGGCTACTTCTTGCTCATCGAGGCCGCCTACGCACTTCCGAAGTGGCTGGAGCCGGACACCAGCGCAAACAGAGTGAGAGACTTTTGAACTTGGTCGCTGGCAGAAGCATCTGTTTACCACTATCATCTCCAGAAACGGTGGTCATTTGAAGGGGAGACGGAATTGTCATCCCAGTTGTCTCTGTCTGCATCAATGCAAGGAAAAGAAGTTATGAATGTTTCGGGAAGGTGGGGCTTAGAACACGGAGGTTCGATACAGTTAGTGCTTATTTGCGGTTGAAGATGTGCAAAGTAACCTGTTTAGAAGGCACTCTTTTTTGAAAGATATTGCGTCCATGGAGTGGATCCTGACAAACCGATTGCGACCCTGACAAAGAAAACGTTTGTCCAGTCCCCTTAGTAAGACAGTCTTACTGCAGGTCTTCATCCGGCGAGGAGCTCTTCATCTCATTTCGCCACCTGCCGGTGCTACGAGGAGACATGAACCTCCCCCCATATCCCTGGCAGACGCACTCGCAGCGCTGCGAGATCCCTCAGTGGAGACCAGGGCTTCCGACAGGATTCAGAGCGCGGTCCAGAGGCCAATTGCAGGGTCAGTCATGAGCTTGCTCGGCCTTTCGATCCATATTGCGTCTCCATGTCTCCTTTCTCGCGTACCTTAACGCAAGGGCGTACAGGAAGTATCGGCACAGCTTGGCGTCGTGGAGGGCTCTTCTTGCGATCAACTTCAGGGGTGATGTCCAGTCGCATTAGAAGATTGGATTCGTACAGCCAAGAGCTTAATCTGACGGTCAGGTAGTGCGGTGCCGTTGTCAATCGGATAAACTTTGATTGTCAAGGTAGAAATACTTGTGTTTGGTCAAAGATGCTGGATCACGTTTCAAGAAAGAGACAACGATTGGTCAAGAAGCTTCAATCTATACACCGCGACTCTGTGAATGTGTCGTCCAATGTCGCTGGTTTTCTCAGTCGAGAGAGTTGGATCCGTTGGTTCCGGAGGTCCGCTGTTCACGAAAGTTCCATTCTCCGGCGCAGGTATCCTGAGAGGGCGCGCTCGAACCAGCACCGCGCGCGCTGCCTCTTGCCGCTGCGCGTCGCGCACATCCTGCGGCAGGAACCACAGGTGGGCATTCAATAACACTGCTCACAGATATTGAAAAAAACTTCGTTTGACGAGTCTGGCGAGCGGATGCTTGCACCACGTCGAATAGAGCACCTGACGGTTTTCCGCTTTGGAAGGCTATGTCTGCGGTGGTCGCTCTGGCGCCTGATCCATCAATTGACCTCGCCCGCCAGATTCGGAAACTGGGGGCTCTGATTGGCTGTCGGTAACTAGACCGGGTTCTTTCTGCTCCTTTCACCGTATTACGTGGTCGTCGCCGTCGTCGTCAGGTCAATTCCAACGTGATCTTTGAGTTCTCCAAAGCCGCCTTCTCCTGCTTCTTTACTAGCCGTTCGGCGATTTAGGCAACCAGAAGCTAAGAAAGTGGAGACGGACTCTTTCTTTCTCTCTCGATTTTCGGCTTCAGCGTCGAAGGCTCTCTGACAATCTTGCCGCCTCACTTTCAGCTGGTGGCCCCCGCCGTCGAGGCCTTCTACGACCGTGACGTGGACAGCATGAAAGCCGCGGCAAAAATGGCGTTTGCGCTGCCGGAGGGATCGCAGACACCGCTGGTCAAGGCGTCAGTGCAGTTTTCGCGGGCAATGTACGCACAGGTATGTGACCTGCCCAGTGTTGAGACGCACCTTGTTCACGAGTGTTGAAAGCGCCGCCAAACGATTCCTTGTCATTACTTCCTCCCCATTTCAAGTCTCCAACAGGGAAAATGAGCGATTGCCGAAGCGACGTGCTTGTGCAGCGCTTCTGAGTCAGCTCCGGTACAGCTTTCCCAAGTTACCGACTCCCCAACTGATTACCCAAGGAATTTCGCTTTGCAAAGGTGCGAGCCTGCATTAGATGCCTTCTTCCACACCTCACGGTGTCTGCCACTTTTCCTACTTTCCCGTAAGTTCTTAATCCCGGTCACCAGAAATCTCAACCCCGCGCTCTCTCTATAGCTGCGGCAACAGGAGTTCCAAGCGCCCAAGCCTTACCCTCCGCTCCCGCCCCCTCACCACCCCGACTTTCTTTCCGCTGAGCTGGGGATGAAGCTGGCCGTCGGCTTCGAGATGCTGTACGCTGACCGGGCCCGCTACGGCCAGACTGCGGCAGAGGACGGCGAGGAGGCCCCACAGAGCCGGGCCCCGCCGCAGGACGACCCCGGGTGGCGGGCGTTCAAACAGAGCCTGGAGAGTAGGGGCTATTTTAGGGTGGGCACCGAACTTACCGCCGTCGTTTTCGCTCCGGTTTTCTATGTTTTGGGTATGTTTGCTTTTCTTCGTGTATTCCTGGCAGGCGATCAGTTTGTGGAGGTGAGCGTTGTCGAAATTGTCGGTTCCTAGAATAGAGGTAGGAGATAGATTTAGGTGCAAAATCGAAGTGCCTGCGTCTACCATGACCAGCCCCGTCGACCTTAGACAGGTTATTGATTGTTGTCTTTAGGCCTGCAAAAAGTTAGGTCTTTAGGCCTGCAAAAGCTCGAAGTTCTGAAGATGTTGAGAGAAAGACGTGAAGGCGTTGCTGCGGAAAGTGCTCGCTCGACAACACTCGGGGAGCCCGCATCCTTGAAGTTCGGGCATACGACGCAATCCACTCCGGCCTCTTGAATGCGCCAATCTGCCATTTCAGGATTTCTTGGAAGGGTCTGCGGAACATTCTCGGCTGCTCGCAGCGGCGGTGGCCGAGTACCGGCAGACGCAGGCGGCCGCGCGGGTCAACGAGAAGCAGTACGACCCGGCCAAGAGAATGGAGGATATTCTGAGAATGCCGGCGACCGCAGCGGGTAAGCCGTTCCGTCGAAGTTATGTCCTCACTCTGTGCCACGTGCAAAGGCAGAATTCTCCTTCAAGACGCAGCCGTTGCAGCAAGTATTATGTCGTTGCCAACGACGGGGGTGGTGATCGATGCTGCTTGACATCTAAAAGAATTCGTCTGAGGCCGCTGCCAAAGCCCGAACTTGTAACTGGGTTACTTTGTTACGAAGCTTGAAACGAACCGCCATGACGGGCCAGGTTCCTGCGATGATCACCTTCTTGTGAAGCCTCGATAGATCATCGTGCCGTTCTATCGGTTCCCAACATCAATGGTAGTTAGTTGGTAATCAACGGTACTATGTGCTCTGCCGTCTGAAGCATTCTCTCCACTTTTCTGACAGCGAGAGTCTTTATGAGCGCGGAACCTTTTAGCCGTTTCGTCCTGTTATCAGCACTGGAGCGACCACGGCGGTTCTTCCAGCCCGTCACATTCTCTTAATGAGCAAGCATCGGACTGACGGATGATGTGAGGCGCTTTCACGCAGTTTCTCACGATCAGTCTGCCGTTATTGCTCAGATTTTCCCGAGTCCGCGCTGCCCTCCGACGACAGCGACGCGTGGCTCTTCGACGGCGAGACGGAGCTGACGCAGGCCATGCGCGAGCGGGAGAGCGAGATGGAGGTCTACGCGCGCGAACGAGCGGAGCGCCAGCCGGAGGGCCCAGCCGGCGAGGGATCCCCCGAAAACGCCCCCGGGGAGGCCAGCTTTGACACCACCCGGGTCGTGGATACGATGAAAAAGTTTGTCGAGAGCATGTCGTCATACCAGGGGGCGGAGGTGCCCCCCGGCGCGAGGAGGGGAGAAGAGGGACCGGATGTCAACATTGACATGGACAAGTTTATGACGGAACTGGAGGCGGCGCTGGGGCTGGGCTCGAAGGGGGGTGAGACGGAAGAAGGGGAGGATCTCGACTCGGATCTGGACAGCGACATGGACTGGGACGAGGGGGGGGGGTCGGATGCGGGGGAAAGCGAGGAGGGGGTGATTGCCCGGCCGGAAATGGCGGGCCCCAGCAGTCGGATGAAAGAGGCGCGAGAGGTGGGGGGGGGCAGCGAGGAAGGAGAGTCGGACAGCGACGACAGCTTCATGGAGGAGTATGGAGAGGTGGGCTGCTAAAACCCTGTTGTGTGGTGACGGCATCAGCTGTACGTCGGCTGTAAACGCGGGAAACCTGGAAGAGTGGAACAAGACGGGAGTCAGATGGCCTCAGGGTGCACGGTGTACCGTGTGCGGGGTCTGGAGGGTCCTCTGTTGCACTTCTGTTGGCGCCTTGTCAGAGGCGACGGGTCCTCAGGGTTTCTGTCAAATCTGCATGGTCTCTTTGCATTCTTTTCCCTTCTATTACTCCTCTCAGCCTTGGCTACTTTGAAGACGCAATCAAGGCCACGACAGTGTTCTTTTTGTGACCAATCTCCGCGTGCAGGTTATGGATCAGCAGCTGAGTTCCTCCACACTCCCCCAGAGCTTCGTCCGTCCAAGCGAGGCAGTGGCGACCGACTCTGATGCCGCGAAACGCGCCTCGGAGTCCGAACCGGCTGCCAACAGCAAAGCTGAAACCGCTGAGGAAGACACGAGCGAGGAGCCCCTCAACGTTGATGTCAACCTAATGAAAAACCTGCTAGACTCGTACTCTGCCCAGCAGGGGCTGCCAGGGCCAGCCTCGAATCTCCTCGGAATGCTGGGGCTCCACTTACCCGATGATGAGAAGCAAGCCGGCGGGAGTAGTGCGTTCGGAAAGGAGAGCTCGTTAGGTATAGACGACGATCTAGAGGCGCCAGACTAGGTTGCATAGAGTCAAAAGCTAGGTGCTGTACTATGTACATAATTACATCACTTGCCATGAGCAAGTGGTTCTGGCCGCTGTCGGAGGAAAGGAGAGCAGATTGCACCTGTTCCCGAAGACAAAAGGGCAGCAGGCGGAGTTTGAAACTTCGGAGCCGAGTGAAAACCATGGCGTCAGCAAGAAGCATAAACGCGTCAAGGGGTACGAGGTGTGCAAACACGGCCTAAATCAAATTCTCGTCAAATGATTGAGACCGAATCATGCCACCGGTATTTAGCACGCAGAAACCAACATGTTAGATCCGGTTTGAGTAATCTAATGGTCCAGTGACCGGCCTGCAGCATGGATGATAATTGCCGGGTCTGGCACGTAGTACGGATCGAAACACGTCAACATGCATTCAATCACGCCATAGCGTTGTAGAAGAACATCACAACCCCGCCCACGTGCGGCGACCAGGGCTCTTTCGCCTCCCACCTGTCAGAGAAAGATTTTTTTGCAGGATGAGGCAGAAATTACCGTCGATTGACCTTATCGTCCATGTCGACCGTCGATTTCCAAGTTTGGGTTGCGCAACCTCAGGTCTTGAACCGTCGCACGGTACCTACTACTTCCTCTACAAGAAAGTATCCGGTACGCAACTTCAATTTTGCCACGGGGGTCTCATCAGTCTGGGTCGATAGTGATTTAGGAGGGTAGTCTCCGGAAAGTCACCTCCGCCGTTTCCGGCGTAGAAATATTTGATCAGACTTCCCATGCTGCCCGGCCGTCCGTGGTTGCGACTCAGAATAACTATAAGCTGCTGCCCGGTGCAGTAGCTACCAGCTAGCTAGGTACCGCGTTGCGAACTTGAACATGTAGAGGCCTCTGACATGAAGGTACATTTCACCGTACAAAAAGTACAAAAGCATTCACGGAACCGTACGGTACTGACAACAACTGTACCCGACTCTGACACATTCAGGCTACGGCGGTACCACTGCGATAATCGATTGTAAAATTATCACCACCGGCCTAGTACCGGCCCACCCACCCCAGCCGCAACCATCATCGCACGGCGCAGAAGAGGATTTGGGAGCAGGGGTGCGAGCGGGGCGCAGAATGGGGCGCGGAGCGCCCCCGGGAAAATATCTGCGCCCCCGGGCGCAAGCCCGGGGCGCAGTAGCGCCCCGGGCAAAAAGGGCCCTGCCCCGAAGGGGCAGGGCCCTGGTCCATGCTTCCGAGGCCCGGAGGGCCGAGGCCCTGTCCGGCCGCCGAGGCCCGAAGGGCCGAGGCCCTGTCTGGTCGGCGCCGGGCCGCGAGGCCCTGTCCGGCCACCGAGGCCCGAAGGGCCGAGGGCCGAGGGCCGAGGCCCTGTCTGGCCGACCGCCGGCCCGGCTCCCGGGCCACGAGGCCCGAAGGGCCGAGGCCGCGCCCGAGGCTCAAGTTTGATGGGCAGCCCGGCCCAGACTCGTTGCTGGATCTGGCTCAGATCTGGCGCTGCGAACTTCGACAACTTTTGATCAGGTCCCGCATTGCATTTGATCAGGTCCTGCATTGACATGATCAATTCAACTTGAAAGGAGGCTGTGGGCACTGGGAAGGCAGGAGCCATGGTGACCCAGAAGGTATTGCCAAGAAAGAGGGGCTCTGATCAGATGGGCATTGCTGGATTTTTGACCGTAAAGAAACCTGCTTCCGATACTGCCACTGCAGCAAATGTGAATGCAGGCTCTTCAGGACGTGCAACCCAGCTTGCAGGAGGTAATCGCCAAGTAGCAGCAGGTCAACGTGCGGCAACAGCTTCTCCAGCAGTCAATGCAGCTCCTGCAGCTCAATCAGCAGCAGATCAGAAGGCCCCGCAGCCTTCCAAGCCGCGCATTGTCAGGAAGTTCAAGGAGCGGTGGGCGCACGAGTGCAAGTGCCCTGGGTTGTTTTTCAATGATGGCAAGATGTTCTGCCAGATCTGCATTGACAACAAGAAGACCAATGCCTTCACAGTAGGTGCTAAGAAGATTGAGAAGAAGGCAGTTGCGAAGCACGTCGCTTCAGCGTCCCATGTTGCTGCTGTGCTGCTGGCAAAAGGGATCGGCGTCGATGCTGGTGCCATGGCAAAGGCCAGTGATAAAGCTCTGAAGGAGAAGCAACAGCAGATCCGGGGTATGTTCAAGAATGCCTACTACATGGCAAAGAAGAACATAGCAGCCACGAAGTACGAGAGCTTCATCAAGAATCTGGAGGAGCAGGTAAAGATCTCAAATCTGGGACGATAATGATCAGTGCATCCAACAGAGTTTCAATGCTTTGCAGGTACTTCTGCTTGTGGGTATCTGTGCTCGAGTGCAGCCAATTCGAGCACGTTACTGCAGCTTAGATTGTGCCATTGTCTTCTGAATCGTTGCTTGGCTCTTTTTGTCAGGCCATCACTTTTTTTCCTTACATCCATGTTTGTTCACAGGATGTGCAGATGATCACTGCCAGTTACCGCAACCGGGACGCTTGTCATGAATTTCAGGCAAAGATGTCAGAGTCTTTGTTTGAGAAGTTGAAGAAGGACCTCAACGCGAGTCCTGTCTTCAGCGTCATGATTGACGAGACCACTGATATTGCAGTGAACGAGCACATGATCGTCTATGCTCTGTACCTCAAGAACAACGAGCTTCAAGTGGACTTCATCTCGCTGCTTCAGGTACAATGTAACAACCATTCCCAGTGTGTTCAGCGCAAGTTGTCTGCTTTGTGGCGTAGCTCTTAAACAGTATCTGCTGCAAACACTTGATTTGCTCGGTGATTGACCACAGGCTTCACTAAGGCTGATCTCACACCTGCTTTCTTCTGTGGGTTTCAGGTAACCGATACCACGGCTGCAGGCTTGACCGGCGCCCTTGAGGGGCTTCTCAAGCTTCTGGGAGTCGACCTCGCCAAGCTCGTTGGCTTCGGCTCTGATGGTGCTTCCGTCATGACCGGTAGGTGGATGTTAGACGAAAACATCTGGGGTGGTTCAATCCTGTGGATCTGAGCACTTTTGAGGGTCTATGATATAGGGAGTGAAAGCGAGCCAGTTTGCCGCACTCGTCTTGCAATGTTGCAACAACTCGAAGTCCTTGCAAAAGCAGGCTCTAAGAATGCTTGCAGCAGATCTAATTGTTTCTGTAGGTTGTCATGTAAGTTGTCGGTCAATGCCATTTGCTTTTGGCCATCAGATCTGGACTGAGATGGTATGTCGACGCTCATCAGAATTCTCATATAATTTGCAGGGAGGGTCAATGGTGTGGCAGCGATGCTCACTCGGAAGCTGAACGGCCACCTACTTTCAACCCACTGCGTTGCACACCGGGCTGCCCTCGCCTCGGCAGGTGCTGCCACAGCCACCCCCTACAGCAAAGCTGTGGATGACGTCGTCACCAAGCTGGCCACGCGCTACTCCAAGTCAGCCAAGGCTAGTTCCCAGCTGCGGAAGGTCCAAGAAGAAGCGGGGTCAAAGCTTCTTCGTGTCCAGCGCATCCACAAAGTGCGCTGGCTTTCTCGTCACCAGTCGCTTGAACGGGTCCTTAAGGTCTGGCCCGAAGTGCTGCTGGACATCGAGCAGCATGTCCCTGCAGCTGTTAGGGGTATCGCGGCTGCAGCTGCTGCCGCGGCACTCGCCGATCCTGTAACTCCAGCTGACGCTGCTGACGACGCACGCCTTGATCTTCAGCTTCGTGACTTCAAGTTCGTCTTCAGTCTGCATTTCCTCGCGGACGCGCTCGGAGAGTTGGCCAAGTTAAGCAAGCAGTTTCAGGCTGATAAGCTGAACCTGCCAGCTGTCGATGCGTACGTGGAGCGGACGATCAAGTCGTTCACGGAAGCGTTTATCGACCGGGACTTGGAAAGGTCAGCCTGGGAGCATGGGCCGCCTGGGGGGGTGTTGCGGGGTTTTCTGGAGGCGGTGCACGAGCCGGCGACGGTTGGGGAGCCGGTGCTGTTTGAGGGTCGGGAGCTTCTCAACGTGGACCTGCAAGGCAGTTTTGACTACATGGAAGAGTACGCTCGTGCTGTAGGTGAGTTGGATCACGTGATCAAGCATCCAGGCAGATTCCTTGCTCTATGACATGTGCACTTTGTAGGCGTGCTTGACTGGTTGTGAGTGACCGTGGTACCAGTCTTTGACAAACAGACTAATCTATTGAATCAGTTTTCAGATTGGAATCACTTTCATTTGTCCCATCACCAAGGCTCGTTTGCACTTGGTGATTCTTGGCTCCTCTTCGCTTTGCAGTGAAGGAGTTGCGAGACCGCTTCCCAGCCCGGGAGTTGTTCAACGCATTCCACATCTTCAGCCCGGCTGCCTTTCCGGATCCTAAAGCGGAGGACGAGCTTCGCGACTTCGCTCAGAAGTTTGGGGTTACAGAGTTGAATAAGCTTCTAGAGCATTTTGGCGAGCAGAAGGTAGGCAGGGATGACGTAATCTTCCCACCGCTTGTAGATTCGGATGAGGCCCGTACAGAGTGGAAGGAGCTGAAGCATGTGCTTCTAACTCTCAAGGGAAGGGAGCCCACTCCGCCGATGGCGGGGGTGCTGAAGATCTTGTCCACCGAGGAGCCATATAAGGACTCCTATCCTAACCTATTATTGTTATTACAGATTGCAATAGTTCAGCCCTTGAACACAGCAGCGTGTGAGCGAGGATTTTCGTGTCAGAATGATATCAAAACAAGAAATAGGAGTAGGCCACGATAGGTTCACTAGATGTGCTTATGCGTATAAGGCTGTATGGCCCTAGTCCATCAAGTATGGTATACAAGGATTCAATCAGGCGGTGGAAGAAAGGGGTTAAAACAAATAGGAGGCCTTTATTTAAAGCGAGTACAGTCGTGATAGAAGAAAGCGATGCCGAGGAATCAGACCATGAAATCGAAGATCAATTTTGACAAGCTAAGAAGCTGGCTAAACAATCATTTTTAGCATGACTTCCATCCGCGTCAATATATTGCATGCAACATTCAATTGACAAATGATGGAAGTGTGCCATAGGAATACTAATTTAGGCACTGGGCTTGCCAATGAATTGCACGTGGCGGTGCGTACTACGGGCCAAACGGATTCGTCCCATCTATTCATGGGTCATGGGCACATCCGACATGGGCGTGACCTAAAAAGAAGAACTGAACGTCGGCTTGCCGGATCATTCAGTTCATAAGCGCGGCACACCTCTTCGAAATTCGAATGCCTCGTAACTTGTATAAGCAGCTTGCGCCTTCGAATTTCGCGCCTATGAGTACCATGCAGAATAGTCCGGGCCGGCTCAGCTCAGTCACACTGGCGCGGCCGCCAACGTCGGATCACCGTGCAACCTGGCAGTGCAGTGCGCGGTCCGGTCA
>DF238014.1:0-12576 GCA_000708835.1 Klebsormidium nitens | reverse complement strand
CATATGTTGTCTCTTTGAGATGAGAAGACTTTCATAGAAAGAGTTCAGAACTGATTGCGGGCGTTGTATGGCTCGCTCAAGCTGTGGGATGGATCATGCATGTCTCAGCTGGCTAAACTTTAGCCCGAAAAAGTCTGAATCTCGCTCCAAGAAAATTGACGTCAGCGGGCGAGAATCTGCTTTTCTGGCCACCTGTCCATGTATGCCAGCAGGTCTATCTCAGTACGTAACGAGCTTCTGGGCTGATACTAATTGCTTCAGCCCTCGGCCTGCTCTGGACATTTTGGGCTTTATTCAACAGTTCTAGGGCATGCTTCTGCTCATGCAGTCTGTTCTTGTAAACACGATTACATCCGTATATCGTCTGGCTCTGAAATCGAAATCTTTTCTTGTTCTTCCATGCAGGGGCTCGCAGGCTGTACCTTTCGGACCTCCTCGTCCGGTCGAAGGCCCCCAGCCGACTCCCCCAGCAACGATCTTGGAGCGCGTCAAGGCCTGCGTAGCTGCCACGGGCGACACCGCCTCCCGCTTCGATCGCCTCAAGATGGGCGACAGCGGGCCAATCTACGTCTTCCGGGTGGCCGGCCCGCGTCGCTGCCCGTACGGCAACCACCACGGCGGCCATAACAACTTCAGCGTGCTCGTGCGCAAGAGGGACTTGCTCTATTGCTGCAACAGCTCGGAGTGCCAGGGGGTCCGGCCCCTGCTCAAGATCGGGGAGCTCACGCGCTCGGAGGCGGTGACTGGAGGCGAGACTCAGGCTTTCAGCGCCGATGACGTTAGCGCCATCAACGTCTTGCACAAGAGGTTCGTGGATGCCTGGGCCTTCGAGGGAGACGTGGGCGGCAGCAAGATTGTCGCTGAAATGTACGCAAGCTGCGGCAGGTAAGAATTCTACGAAATACACAAGAAGTCACTGCAGCAAGACCTCTAGAGCATCTTTCAGATCGTTGACGGCTCTTGTCAAATTCTTGGACAGCATACGGGAGCCTTGGAACGGATTCTCTGAGAGTGCTCTCATAGCGGTAAAGTGGATCTTTGGCTGCTTGTTCGAAGCCTGCATCTACATTTAGCCAAGAGGCGGCTTGGACGCCTCTACAATAAAGCTTAGGGTTGCGAGAACTGCTCAGCAAAGGGTGGAAGCTCCTGACGTCATCAGATTTAACACTCCTATTAGCGTCTTTGTCTAGGTGCTATCAGATAGATTCTAGCAATCTTCAGAGTTGCTCGGAGATTCTGCGGCAATCTTCAGGGTTGCTTGGATACATATATAGGCTTCCCGTCTGAGCGTGTGTCCAAGTGTCCAAGGTCTACCACCAACTTTTTCGCGACCATCGATTGATGACGTCATCAGATTTTGGGCCAGTGTCAAGTTGTCCGGGTGTCCAAGGTTCATTGCAAAGTTTTCGCGGCCACCAAATGCTGACGTCATCATCGTGCTCTGAGGCTGTGTTGGAAACACTTTCGACCGCCAATCTGAACTGTCTGGACACGGAACTGGCAACGCAAAAAGGATAGATCTTTTTACGAACGCTGGTCGAGACTCGTGTGAATCAAGATCCGACTTTATTAGAAGGGCAAATCGCATAATTGCTCTTCTGCAGGCTGCGGTTTGATGGAGAAAGCTGGTGGTATTGGAATGGGAGGCGCTTCGTGCGTGACGAGAAGAGCGGCTTCTATGTGAAGAACGTGCTAATCAATCAGCTCAGGATAGTGTACAGGCGAGTGAGGGACGAGTGGAAGGCATCTATCGAGAGAAACACCAACGAGAAGGAGCAAGAGGCGTTGATGGAGCAGCTTAAGCGCCTGCGCAACTACAACAACAGCCGAGAGATGACCAGTACGATGGACCTCCTCCGTGGGGAGTTGGTCGATCTCGACTTTGCTCAGCAGCTGGATGCAGACCCGGACATCTTGAACGTGAAAAATGGAGTGCTCCTTCTGAGGACCGGCGAGCTCGATGTGCACCGGCCCCAGTACTTCTGCTCCAAGATCGCGGAGACGGACTTCATGGTAAGCTTCCCATGCTGATTCAAAGAAACCCAACCAACTTGCTTCTTTGACTAGCTAACACGTAGCGAGAGCTGGCGGACCGTTTATGGAAGATGCTTTCTGTCTGTTTACAAGAATCCGAGCATTGCCAGTTGCACGCAGGCTTTGCCAATGAAGATTCTGAAAGCTTCTGAGTCATGTGTTTCCGTCTTGGCACTAGTGTGCATACTGTGAGATGCTTGAAGACGTGCTCTGATGCCATTTCTCTTCCGCTCAGAGAGGCAAGGAGAGAGGCACACTCGTTCCATCCATCAAGTGTGCCAATCACTTCTTGCAGGGGATGGAGTACCCCACTCCGCGCATGGACGCCTTCATAGGCGACATCTTCAACCACGACGCCGAGCTGGTCGACTACATACGGAAGCTGTTCGGCTACGCCCTCAACGGCCATACGCGGGAGGAGGTCTTCGTGCTCTTGCTCGGAAAGGGAGGTAAAATCACTATCTTTTTGGTCTCGGATCCAAGATCGAGTGGAACTGTGCAAGTAAAAATCCAGGGAGTTCTGGATGCCTCCGATCTTACATTGAGGTACGTGCTTCTCCAGCGCCGTGGGCGTCGGATCTAGCGATGTGGGAAAGAAGTCGATCAACCACTGCTCCTGCATATTGGCCTATCAATTGACAGGATTCTACAAGCTGGTCTTGAGCATCAACTTACATGGACGAACCGCGGGTGCTTCTCGGTGGGGCCGATCCGATACTTTCTTATTGCCGATTCCTGAACCTGATCTTGTGCATTGATCCTTCTGCAGGAAATGGAAAGGGTGCCCTGAAGGAGATGCTGCAAGCTGTGGCCGGTGATTACTACGGCACCATGTCCAAGGACGCGGTCGTTACAGCACCTGGCCAGAGGGCCCCCTCTAAGAACGCGCCTACAAACTACCTATACGAGTTGATGGGCAAGCGGCTTGCAATCACCGACGAGACGGCGGAGGGGGAGCAGGTGGACCTCGGTCTCGTCTTGGCGGTGACGGGGGGCGGCTCAATCAAAGCGCGGTGCCTTCACATCAACAACGTCGAGTTTGTTGTCACGCACACACCGTTCGTGCAGACAAACTACCCTCCTGTGATCTCCGCGACAGCGATCTTGGACAACGTCGAGCGCCGACTGCGAGCGATCCCGTTCCCCAACACCTACGTTAGAGAAAACGCTTTGGACCCCACGAACGCAACCCACCGCCTCAGAGACGACCACTTGAAGGCACGCATGAAGGAAGAGGAGTCGCGTCGGCAGATCCTTACTTGGTTAGCGCGCGGCTCGGTGGAGTGGTACGCCAGTGCAGAGGGTCTTGGTTCTCCCCCCAAGGCCGTGAAGGATGCAACGGACGAGTACCTGCGCGAGGCGGACAAACTCCAGCTGTTCATCGACCAACACTGCGAGGTCGGAGAGGGATTGTCGACACTCCAGGCCGAGTTCGCAGCCTGCTTTAGGCAGTATTCCTCCGAGAGGATCTCGAATGAGGAGTTGATGAGGAGGATGGCTACGAAGGGATTCAAGAGGGCCAAGAACAATGATTCGCCACGGCAGTTCTACTATCCAAGGATTAGGTGCTCTTACACTACTTGATACGATTTGTTGCTTGTGAGTTCAAGAAAGATGGTAAAGACAAAGTGGCTAGAGATGCAAGCCGGACATTGGACGAGCTTCGTATTCTCTTGTTACACTAGGACATGCTCCATTTGTACGTTCTCCGCGTAAAGTTGTGATTGGTACTTAGTGAATTGATTCAATGCATAATGACGATACTTGTATCATCGAGGCTCAACAACCACGATCCCATCATTCAACCATTGCCATGATGATGTTATCAACAAATGTGTCGATTGAAAGTGTCTGCTTGGCTTGATGGATAGTGTCTGCTTGGCTTGATGGATGACGTCAGCGACTGACGCCCATGAAAAGTTTGCGCCAGAGCTTGGACACTTGGACAGTTGTGAGCCGGGACAGGCCCGCGCTCCGATGACGTCAGCGACTGACGACCATGAAAAGTTTGCGCCGGAGCTTGGACACTTGGACAGTTGTGAGCCGAGACAGGTCCGCGCTACGATGACGTGAGCGATGAGGAGCTTGGACACTTGGACAGTTGTGAGCCGGGACAGGCCCGCTCTCCGATGACGTCAGCGATGAGCGAACGCGAAAAGTTTGTGCCGGAGCTTGGACACTTGGACAATTTCTGCATTCAATCGGGCACCGGCACATGCAACAGAAATGATTGCTTACAAGCACACGCTTTGATGCACGATCGATGAATGGGCGGTATCAATGCATGTAGCCACGGTCGCAATGTTATGTTCGCAGTGGCTCGAGCGTCTCTAGTTTGTATCCTGCGCTACGTATCGCTTGTACGCCTTGGAGGTCTTAAATCTACGCTCAAGATTCTCCTCGATCCATCTCCTCCGAGATTCTTCTAGCTCTCGATGCGCGCGCTCTGATTCCCTCTTATATCTTCCAAACTCCTGAAGATATTTGCGGTGCTCATCGATGAGTGCGCATTCTTCGTTCATCCATGCCATCCACGGCATGCCGCCAGACTTTTGGGCGATGAAGCCGGCTTTAAATCGTCTGTCGTGCAAAGGACCAAAGAGCTCCGTAGCATAGCGAGCCATTGCCTCGTCTCGATTCAAGCCGCCAATCGTGGAGCTCGCAAAATGCTCGACGAATTGTTGGAGGGTCTTTGCTCTCGCCTCCTGGAGAAGAAAAGAATGTGATGATGCTGCGGCCGGAATGCGAGATACAGTGCCGCCTCGACTTGACAGATGCACGCATATTGGTGATCGTGTGCACGCCGTCGGTGAATGGAACATTGCTGGCTTTTACTTGCCCCCTGCGGTGCACAATCGCTGCTCCATTCATTGAGAATTGATGTACATAGATCGTTTTCCAGTTGTTTAGAATTTTGAGCGATGTACATCAATTACTAAAAATGTACACGAATATCTGTCCAAAATATCGAGTGATGTACATCATTCATCAAACATGTACACGAATCTCTGTCCAATCTGTCCAAAATATTGAGTGATGTACATCAATCACAAAAAATGTACACGAGTGTCTGTCCAAAGAGGAACACTGTTGGTGCCCATGCAAAAATCGGCTGACTTGATGCTAGAATCACCCTCCGTTGCTAGGTATGGCTTGCGCTACGTACCTCAACCTTGTCAGGGTGGAAGTGCAGTGACCAAGTCTTGTGGTGTAATACAATCTCGCCGCGATCGAACATCTCCCGAGCTTTGCTTGGAAGAAGCTCGGCATCCGCGATGAGCCACGACAGGGGCGGTTGCACGTACGCCGGTGCCTTTGGCATGGGTGGAGCGGGGATCGCGTTGCGAGCCATGATGCGGTACCTCGCCATATGCCGTGTTCTAAAGACAGCACGTTCTCCATCAAGAGTGTGTCGATACTTCGAAACCGCAGCGGTGTTGCTCTGGCGCTTCAGCTGACGAAAAGCTTCGGACTCCAAGCCGCAATATTTCGAGGGCGCACGATCGCTCGGAAGCTTGTAAGGCTCGCATCCCATTCTCTTTCGATGACCTTCCAAAGCTTGCTTCGACATGAAGCTCTTGCAGCAAATCTCGGATCCATCTTCACAGTGCCGATCGAGGCAAATGAAGTGTCCTCCGTCCCGCTTCCAAAGCAGTGACGAAGTCGTGGTCGTTGATGCTGCGGCAACATTTGGTGGACTAACGGCGGACATGATAAACTTTCAGACCGAAGATGATCGTAGAGGGGGTGCTCGACGAGCCCTAAATCAACTCAGCAGCAGCAACGTTCTTAAATCGAACAAAGAGGGCGCCTTCAAATAGATGAATGCCGTTGTAAATCTTGATCAAGGTGGATATGTGCTTCGACTTCTAAAGCCGTCTCGATTCACATCGTGTCCAAGTGTCCAAGGTCCGGCAAACAATTGACGTGGTCGTCTTTTGCTGACGTCATAAGAGCTTGGGCCTCTCACCGTGTCCAAGTGTTCAAGGTCTGGCTCAAAGTTTTCGTGGTCGTCCTTTGCTGACGTCATCAGAGCTTGGGCCTCTCACCGTGTTCAAGTGTTCAAGGTCTGGCACAAAGTTTCCGTGGTCGTCCTTCGCTGACGTCATCAGAGCTTGGGCCTCTCACCGTGTTCAAGTATCCAAGGTCTGGCACAAAGTTTTCGTAGTCGTCCTTTGCTGACGTCATCAGAGCTTGGGCCTCTCACCGTGTCCAAAGTGTCCAAGGTCCGGCACAAAGTTTTCGTGGTCGTTCATCGCCGACGTCATCAGTTTCAATTGTCATTCAGACCCCTCATACAAGCACATGCAACTCACCTCGAGCCTCTGCAATTAGTTCGATTCTGACTGTGAACCAGAATTGGAATCGACAGATTCTGCTCTCTTCCTTGGAGCCACCTTCTTTCCAACGATTTTCTTTGTGGTGGTCTTGCTAGTCATTTTTGCCCTTGAAACCTTCTTCGAAGAACTCATACTCTCAATGTCTTCGATCTCCACCTTTGTAGCTATGCTCTGAAAGGTGCCCTCAAATGGCAAACCTGTCGGGCGATTACTTTTCTTAACTGGACCGATCTCGACCGAGTATCCAAACTTTTTATTCAATGAACCTCGTGTGGTCTCCTGTATGAGAACAACTACCCGCTGTGGAAGAGAAACCTTTTTCCCTTGACATTTTTGCGTCCGAAAGAGTTGGGACCCTGCGCGGGCTCCTGCTTGACAGACGCGCCCCTTCTTCGCGTCGATTTCGAGTCGCGTATCCTTCAACAGAGCAAGGGCATCATTCCCCTTCGCATCGTAGGCAGCAATCACCCGAAAGCTTCGTTTCGTGGATTCCATATCGGATGGCCTGGTGCACTTCTAATGATAGGTTTTTAGAAAATAATCCTGCCACCTAATGCATCTCGTACTGTGCAAATTTAACAATGTTTGCTACGAGCAATAATATACAGTGCATATGGTATGAAACGAACGCGGAGAGACAATGAGAAAGTGGCAAGTCCGTTTTAAATAACTAGTTATTCTCCTGAGAAATCTCGAGATTTCTCAACAATTTTCTGCCCCCCGCACGCAGTTTCAAGAAAATAATCGTTTAGGAGAGCTTTCGATGTCATTTTATTGTGACAGACCTTTTTGAAATAACTTGTTGCGAGATGGAAGACATTATAAAATTATTTTCTTGCGTCATCGTAGACGAGTGATAATTATGGATGCTCTACGGAAGGTCTTAGCTGATGGGATTAGGACCGAGAGTTCCACAGAGCAGTATCTCAAGGGGATTCAGCTTCTATGGAACATGGTCTTTGAGGATAAAATGCCCGAGGATCCATCGTGGATCAAGAACAAGGCTCAGAAGATCGTTGCAGCTGTTCTAGAGCGCTATGATAAACCTGGATCTAGGCGTACTCGCTTAGCCCCTTTTCTTGCTATTTGTCGCAAACTCGGCTATGCGGAGGCTTATCAGACCTACTATGAGCCGTTCCGGAAGGAAAACAAGGCTCTGAAGGAGACCGCTCAACGAAAGATTGAGACAAAGGCCTCGGACACCGCATCAGAGATGACCATTGAAGAGGTCGAAACATTTGGAAAGAAGCTCGCACGCAAGGTCAGACAGTTGAGTCTCGAAGACATGGATCGAGATCTCACTCATAAGGAGGTAAAGATCTGCATGTGGCATCTCGTCCTCGAATGGCATATGCTTGTGAGTAAGGAGCATCGTCGTCGGGTAAAATTGCACGAGCTTCCACTCCTGAGGAAGGGCCAACAGATTGAGGGTGCGATTTATTTGCTGCAGACCTCACAACGCAAGGGAGATTACAAACTCGTCTTTGAAGACGGAGATCGAGTCCCTCTAACCAAGATGCTGAGCAAGTATCTCCATCGAACCCTTCGATTGATACCTCGAGATTACTTCTTGACTTCTGTCACCCAGCCGCAGACGGCTATGACCGCTAGCAACTGGTCAATGTTCTTGAGTAAGATTCAGTACAATGGAAAGCGCTTCAATCCAGATCGAATGTGAGACGTCTGTATCTTACAAAAAATATCTATAATGATTAGTAACAACGAGGCGCTTTCACGGCAATGGATACTAATTTCGAAGCAGAGATTCGCAGGAAACTGAAGGTTCAATCTCCTGATAAGGTTCTCCGCGGAGCTCCGCCAAACAGATCAGATTCAACGGTGTCTGTTTACATCAGGCAACTTAAGACCGTATATGCGAGTGGAGACTTTGGGCCGGACGTGATGAACGATCTGGACTGGATCGAGGATCACGAGCAGGTGATTTCGACCATTGAGAGTCTAACGTCGCGTGATGGCAAGCTTCTTAAATCGTTGACGAAGAGTAATTATGCAGCCCCTTTTGCTATTCTTGCTGCTGGAGAGACGCAATCGGCTTACTCGAAGTACATGCAGAGGATGAAGCCAACCGAGGAGGAGCTCGATCATTCTATGCAGAGGAAGACGCCAAAGGAAGTCGACAACTGGGTTCCTTGGGCCGAGCTCTTAGAAAAGGGATCGGAACTCGACGATTAGATCAACCGCTATGTCGTGCCAAGATTCCATAACAAGGAACGCTTGGATCGCCATGATAAGCAGTTGGTGATGGATCATCTGATCCTCTCACTATACACGATGCCGCTGGGACCTTTGCGAAATGAATATGCGGAATGCATCTTTTTCATGAGGGATCACGAGAATGATCGCGTTGCGATCGAACCGGGTGACATCAACGTCGTCGAGTTGAAGGACGATCCCAAGCATTGTTTCTTTCACATCGGTCGACACAAGACCCTCGAAAAGGATGGAGTTCGGCGCCTTGAAATTCCCGAGGATCTCGTAAAGGTTATACTCAGATCCTTCAATCTGATTCCTAGAAAACATTTGATCCTTAAGAGGCATTATCTCGTCTGGAAAGATGAACCGGTATCGAACTTCACCGTAGTGCTCAACGACCTTGGTCAGCGCCATTTTGGTAGAAATCTTAGCTGCACTCTGCTTCGACACATCTCACATACTGAACAGAGTCCAAAGCTAATGTCTCGTGGTGAAGTGAGAGCAAAGGCACAATACATGGGCCATAGCATGAGGACTGCGGATGAACTCTATAATAGACGATTCGAATGAGTGGGCAATTCTCTTCTTTCTGTACTTTGTGTGCGTTCTCTGAGGAGCAATTTTTCTATGTTAGAGTTATCAGGAGGCATCAACTGCACTCCAGCTATGGAATCGACGAATCACAAACATGGATCGACCACGTGTGCTGCTTGTCTCGAGGCGAGCATCTATAAGGACGAGCATCAGGCCAAGAAGAGAGAATATTCGAAGAGTTACTATCAGATACATAAAGACGAGATCCTCTTGAAGAAGGCTCTTGAACGATTGCGAAGGGAAGCAAGACAAGCAGACGGACGAGGCAGCGACTTTATGAGGCACAGGCTGCTCTTCCTTGGATTCGATCGTACTAGACAATTACACCTCTTTGCAAGCGTGGGCTCCGTCGAGAGCCGCGTTCCATGTCAAAAAATTTCTGGGGTTGGAAATATAAGGGGGCTCCGAACCTCCTTCGGTCTGTGGAAAGCATGGCAACGAATTCGATTGCGCACGTGTTAGAAGCGTATGCACAAGAAGGACTATACGCTATCCCGGCAAAAGTTAAAGCAACGGACGAAGGATTGAAGCACATTCTGGCAACGATGCCGCATGCGAAAGGCAATGACGCTATACGAACGGTGTCCGCTTGGAGAATGGCAAGGGATCGAATCATGGAAAAGATTGAAAAAGATCGATTCAACTTTCTGGCGATAAAGACGGGAACCATTTCAGACATCTTCGTGCTCGATATAGACACACGAGACAAACCAGAAAAAGATCTCCAAGCTGGCATGCCTCTCTGGAATAGATTGATTGCAGAACACGGAGAACCAGACACTTTAAGAGCCACTTCAGCCAGCGGAGGCCTCCATTACTACTTCTCGTACGGTGAATCACTCAACGAGGGACTCCAATCAGGGAAGTGTTTCGCTGGAGTAGACTACGAGGGCCAGTATTATGGAATAGATGGGCGCGGAGACGGAGGCGTTGTTCTGGCCCCGCCAGGCTCACCTCAGATTGGATTGAATTACACTTGGTGCGCACAACCCTTAAGGACGAACATCCGACCAGCTCCATCATGGTTGATCCGATTCCTCAACGATTCTGCTAAGAGATCCGCAAACAAGAGTCTCGTGTCGACTTCGAGCGATCGAATCCAAGAATTGTCAGCAAACGGTGCTGATTCCGAGCAAACAAGGGGGCTTGAATCAAGCACCGCCGAAGAAACAATGCAAATGGAAGTGGACACCGATGACACACACAATAGACAAGCAATCGAGCACAAGAAGATTGCTGATGCAATGATGCAGCTGTTACAAGACGCTGGACTCGGCACGGAGGTTTGCTTCTCTGGCAACGTGACCTCCCGCGGTTCGTACGGTATGCTCTATTCATTCATCTGTCATGGTCCCCGAACCTGCATACATGGTCATCAACACACTGGTAGCAACAATCTGACTCTTGTGAAGCGAGGGTGGACGGTATTCTATCGATGCTTTGGCTCCGAATGCAACGAGAAGCCTCTCACGGAGCTCGGCAATATCCCGATACCAGTGTCGTTGTTGGATGCCAATCCTGTACGTCTGCACCCAACTCATGACTGGAGTACCTTTCCAAATAACATAAGAACGATGTCGCAGGATGATGTGGAAGCACACATGAATCTTATTCGGCGTAACGTGACGCAGCGCTATCGAGGCATGGCTGCAATCTTCTCAGCCATGTATCTCGTCGACGGACGCATCATTGCTGAGGGCAAATGCTTTCACTACTGGAACGGACGCAGATGGATAATCGATAACGCGTTTCATATACAAACCCTCTTCAGCAACCACATGGCTCGTATCATGACCTGGTATTCGAAACAGAGATTGAATGCTTTCAAGCAGGAGATCTGCGCAAATATGAGAGGCTCTGCAACGGAGCACAACGTCTTATCAACGCCAGAATTAGTCCTTCCAGATTGGGCATTGAACCCAACGACCGAAGAAGAAAGAAAAGCATGCGGCACCGCGTGGAGGGTGGTCAACAAAACGTATCCGTTCCCAACGAAGAGGGATCTGGTGGATCTGACACGGGGATCCGAGGTTCGTGTATGTCTCGAATTTGTCATGAACTCTTTGCAGGCTCCCCAACCTCTTAGCGAGATGATGGATATTGCTAATCCGTTCTTGTTTGCCTGTCAGAACGGTGTCATTGACACCGAAACCGGAAAGTTGCTCGCATTTCATCCTGCTCATCTTTGTTCACGCGCGTCAAAAGCAACTTTTCGTGGAATGCCAAAGGCCGGAAGCCGATTCGAGAGGTTCCTGCTTGATTGCTTCAACGATGACAGAGAAGTACTCGAATGGTATCAGCTTTTCTGCGGCTATTGTATGATGGCAGAAACGAGTGAACAGTTGTTCCTCGTCAAGCAAGGCAATGGAGCTAATGGAAAATCGTTGACAAAGCTAGCAAGTCTCGAAGTTCTAGGCAGTTACGCTGTCGTTATGTCAGAAGACTGCATCATTGAGGCTGGTAAACGGTCGGCTGGTGCGGCTTCGAGCCACATCATGGCTCTTCGGGGCGGGCGGCTCGCTGAGACTGACGAGTCGGGAGAGAAAGCAGTCTTGAATGAGGCCGCAATGAAAGCCCTATCAAGCGGGGGAACCACTACAGGGCGCGAGCTGCATAGCAGACAAGAGACATTTGAGCTCACTGTGAAGACCGTCCTCAACACGAACTACAAGCCTATTCTTCAGAACGTATCCTACTGTGTCACTCGACGCTTGGCACTACTCCCGATGTTGGTCACTTTCTTACCTCCCGACAAGCTTGACTCTAGCAAACCACGCCAAAAGCTGATCGATACTACTCTCGAAGCATACTTGAAAAGCGACCGAGGTCGAGATGAGGGTCTTTCATGGTACGCAGAGGGAGCAAGACGTTATCATGAACTTAAGCGAGCAAATCCCAACACGCTACCACTAATGCGCAGACCTCGTGTGATGGAAGAAGCCGTTAGAGCATACATCAACGACTCGGACATCGCTAGGCGATGGATCGTCGATTGTCTCGAATTCGAAGATATCCAACCCGGAGAAAGAGCGACATGGCACTTAGCCATTGGCGAACGGCTCGGAGAGGTGTTCCGAGCTTGGTTGAAGGAAGAAGACTTGACTAGCTCTCTGTCGGCAACGGCGCTGAAAAAGCGCATCTTGGACTATGCTGAAGGCAAGAATCGGGTGGTTGCAGACGGTCGATTCACGGATAGTCAAGTACAATCCCGAGGACAGTTTAAAGGCCTTTCGGGGGTTCGACTGATATCCGGCTACGAACCTCATGCGTAAGAGTGGGCGACGACGGTCAGAGCAAGCGTTTGCACGCAGAGGAGAGCTATAGAGCTTGCAAGCTGATTGTTTGGTAACATGTATTTTTCAGGTCTGAGTTCTAGTCTTAGGGTCTGCAGACC
>DF238015.1:0-15473 GCA_000708835.1 Klebsormidium nitens | reverse complement strand
CGTGTGACCCTGTCCAACCGTCACACATATAGACTTTGGAAATGACAACAATCGGCCCAGGCCCAAAACGCGGAACATAAGTGATGCTTTCCTCAGAGGGCTGAGCCATGTGGCACGCTGTGCGGTGCCCACCTGGGTCGAACATCTCGTTCAGGAGGCGGTCGCAGAAGCTGAAGAAAGGCCACGCGCCCGCAGAGTCGTCCTCGTCCGCGTCCTCGTCAGCGACAGCCTCAACCACCACCTGGAGCAACCAAGCAAGGTTTCCAAGGTTTGGATTTGTTGTGTTTTGTTTTGTTTTGTTTTGTTTTTTTTTCAAGGTTTTGATATCCAAGGGGTAAAGGGTTTTAGAGTCTTAGCATTTGAGGGTTTAAAATATTCAAGTTGTCAGGATGAGACGTCTTTCACAAGGGGAGAGTGCTTTGAAACGAAGCGGCAATCTCGTATCCAGAAGATGCCTGACTTCGTTTGCGGCAGAATAGTTGACGGCTTCTGATTCTCTCTAGTAAGATTCACAGCAGCTGAGATGGCACGGATAAATGATTCCATCGGCATGCTCAGGGGATCTCTTATGAGTCCGCATCCAGAAGAATGCAAGCCGCCAAATCCCTACTTCCACCAAGATAAGGTGTGCTACGTTAGTCCCCAGCACTTGCAGCAGCGTACAGAATAACACACACTCCTGAGGCCATGGCCACAACGAATTAGAGTCTCTAAAACGGGATGGCCACAAAGAAGTGGAGTCTCAACTAGGGGAATGAGCTACCATCCCCCAGATGCTGACGCAAGCAATGCGCTGACGCAATCAAAGCTGGCGCCTCACCTTGTTCCCGTCCTGCGGCTGCTCCGTGACGACGGTCTTGCTGGCGTGCTGCTTCTTGGCCGCGGGCCCCTCCTCCTCCCTGCTGACGTAAGCAGCCTCGCGGCCGCGCGCCTGCGCCTTGGCCTTGCGCTTCAGCTGGTTGCGCTCGCGCGCGCTCAGGTGGCCCATCCCCGAGATCAGCTCCTCCACCTTCTGGCGGCCGTCCGATGGCAGAGCGTCCGCGGCGGGCTTCTGTGGACAAAACAATGGGCTGTCTCGACCTTTTGTCATGGCGGAAAAGGCAACCTTTCAGATTCGTACAGCCGCCCTCAGGTGGCCCAGCCCAAAGATGAGTTCCTCCACTTTCTGGCGGCCGTCCGACGGCAATGCGTCCGCAGCGGGCCTCTGCGGATAAAACAATGGGTTGTCTCGACGTTTTGCCTTGATGGGAAAAAAAAGCTTTTAGGTTAGTACAGCCGCGTTCTCGGTGACTGGCTCCGTCAGGTGGTCCAGCCCCAAGATCAGCTGTTCGACATTTTGGCGGCCGTTCGGCTGCAAAGCGTCCGCGGCGCGCTTCTGCGGGCAACACCGTGGGTGTTATAAAGGATTTGGTGTGTGATAGGGTCTTAGTGGACGAGACCTTCTTATAACCTTTTTTAACATTTTTTCAGATGAATGGTCCCTCCTTTTCAAAAGGTGTTTGAAGAAGAACTTCCACAGTAGTATTCTAGAGTCTAGATTTTCATCCGTTCATTGAATCTGTCGTCGACTGATCCGGTCCTTCGTTATTCTCGTCTGTTGTTCATCCGTCTATCCAGATGTTCATTTAGTTTTTCATCGAAGGAGGTGATTCTTTCTTACTCATCACCCGTAACCTTCGATGGTTGTTCCGTTCAATCTTGACGACTTACAACACCTTCGGACCATAACATGGGCGGGCTCTGTGAAGGTTCTCGAGGTCGCCAAAACCTTGAACCGCTGTCTTTTTAACCAACGAGATCCGACTTCGCTGAACGGTTATGAACTCTGCTTAGAGCCCGCAATCCTTGAAATAGATATTGACGAAAGGCGGATGCGACGAGAAAAGTTGAGGACCGCAAGACTACGTAACTAGAAGGGCCATCTCTTCTTTAACAATCAGCAAGCACCCACTCCATAGGCTGGATCAAAGGCTCGCTCCAGCCGTTACATCAAATCATCGACCTTTTTGACTTACCTGCACCAAGTCTTCATCCTCAAAGATTTGATTCACGTCCAAGAAGCGCTCCGCTTCTTCCAGACCTGCATAAAGGAAAGCGGCATATTAATCGCAGGACATATACTCTTCCAAGAACAAGCCACCTTTATCGGTAGCATGCTCCTTTTCATACAGGAAGTGGTTTAATTCCTAACGTTCACAAGAGCGAAATGACATGTCGTGAAAGTCGTGAATTCAGGAAGCCCCTGAAAGTCACGAGCCAAACACTACCACTTATGGCGAGGAATGTAAGAGCGTACACTAGGGAAGCATAATCGGTTACAACTTTGGAGAAGGCTGACACGAGGTCCCAATCAGAAGGCGTCAAATGAGGAGAATGATAAAGTACGGGATTATGTCCAGCGCCATGTCCAGCGCCTAAGCAGGAAAAACAATCCTCACCCAGCCTGCGCTTCAGGTTCTGTCTCTGCTAGGCCAGCCGCTCCTGGATGGATCCCCCCACCGGCGCCGAGTCGTATTCCTGGCCGCCCGACGAGAGGAGAAGCGCACCATGCTCCAGTACTCGCTAGATGTCGAAGCTGGAGAATTGGGGGGCAAAACGGCGCTTCTCATTATTTTCTCTGAAGGCGTGAGGCATTGCAGACGCCGAACTACGCTACGTGACGATCTGCAGAGATACTACGACTCTGCTGATAAAGACATCCGTCGGCAAGGGGGCGATACTGTGCCTGTTCGTAATCAGAGAGAACAGTCGAGATGCCGACACCCAGACCAATCCAAGATGCTGGACGAATTATTGGCGCGTTTCCAACAGCGAGGATGGATACTGAAACGTCGAGATTCTCCGACATCCGCCTGCCACCCCAACAGGAACATTTGTTCTCACACTGCTCCTCTCTCCCCTTCCCCAGACAATCGTACCCAACGAGGCCGCCACACACTCCCACCTCGAAAATTGCATCAGCCCACTGTCCGGCGGCCCTTCGAACGTCCCCGCTGCTCCATCATGAGGCGTGTCCGAATCTAGATTGCGCGCAGGATGCTCTAGCTTGGCAGCTTTCTCCAAACTCTCCACAGTAACATGGGGAACGTGTTGAGCGATGGCCCCCACAGCCTGGCCGGCCGCTACTCGCGTGTCCCACTTCTTACTACGCAGAAAGCGGTGGATCTACAGAAATGGAGAAATGGAAGGATTCAGAGGTCATAGAAGCCCTACTGGCGGTCCTCTTTGTCAATTGGGTGTGCGGACCGGAGGATAGAGTGAATGGTGGGGTAGCGGATGAGGAGAGAAGTCAAACAGTGTGGCGCGAAGGGTATATGCACGTTGTCTAACAGATCAAAGGTGCAAGTATGAGGGCAGAGGGGGTGTAAACCAAAGCACGGAACCAGAGGGGAAAGGAAAAGGAAAGAGGTAGGGAGAGGCATAGATGGAGAGTAAGTCATAACAGGAGAATGCCTTCGCAAACTTATCGAAAAATTGAGGCTACATGGCCTCATTTTCTCACAAGTTGCCTCACAAGAATACAGATGCAGTCTACCCCTTTCTCACCTTGGCTCAACTTACTCATTGAGGTGTAAAGTTTTCCTGCCGCTATTCAAAGGCTACTTACCTCCAGGTCTTCAGCCCAGATCTTGATGCAGCTTCTTGGTTCGTTTCGGGGCAAATGCGACACCAACATTCAATTAACATGAAGTGTAGCCACTACAACTTGAAACAAGCAGGGAACAGGGATGCTTACTTTCGCGAGAAGCGCACGGAGGCCCTCTTTGTGCAGCCCGGCCAGCTCCCCAATTTGCTGCGCAGCATTGCGGCGAGTGGCGGGGGTGGAACCAGCTGTGGGGGCGTCAAGGACTTTCACCTCAACAAAGATTTGGACATTTACCTTGTGGGGAATTCCATTGTTTGCCTGCTCTTGTTTACAGTACAAGACTCGGCTTCTGACCATATCCCCCCACCCAGAAACGCAGACAATGACACTGTTATAGGGGAGGCTCAGCCATATGTTGAGTCCCTTCATTTGAGTGCGTTCAGCAAGAGTTCTACAGTGGCTCAGAATGGGAGCCAGCCCCAGAGGGATTGGTCAATTGCAAATGAGAAAAGACTCCATCGAAACACAGTACTTAACCATTGTTAGAAGAGAAAATGTTGCTGCACTTGTCCCCCAACTTGCATTTTCACCCGAACAGTTGCAGTAGCACAAGAAAGTCATACAAGACAGTAGAAGAAGCCTTGATAAGTGGTGGTAGCACGATTTAACAAGACTGCAACATAAGGATACTGTCCAATAGCGTGAGAAGTCGGTCCAGCCGAGTGGTCCCCTTGCCATCCGCCGCCGGGCCGCCACCGGAGCTCGCCATCTGGCTCCGGCAGCGTCCTCTCCAACACTACGAAGTTTCACTGCTGAAAGGGGAAGGTATGTCCTGTATGCTGAGATCCTACACAGACTGCGCTAGAGTTAGCACATATCAGCTTTGGCGCTGCGTTTGCCATTGGCCCTTTTGGGATACTTGTTGTGAAGCCTGAAGGTCAGCAGAGGTCAGCTCAGCCAAGTGGTCCTTTGTTCAAAGTTTCCGGGAGAAACAAAATTGCTTTTGTCTGGAGGAAAAGTTGCTATAAAATCAGGTGAACATTGCCCCTTATCTCAGTGTAGCACAAGCCGTATTCTGATGTGACTCCCAATTTACCATTTTTACCATTTAATGAGCTGTGAACCACCGGGCCATGTCAGCGCATCTGGCTGGCCTGCATATGCAGCCCTGCATTGTGATCAGTTACACAGAATAGCACAGCAAGCAGGCTGACAGTGAGGGGGAGGCGGAATGTGCCCCTCCATCAGGATGCACTGATGCCCGTATTCGCATGCATCAGTACTGACTTGTCCTGGCAATGCTGACCCTTTCTGCCTCTACGCAAGGCATGCCCCTGAGCTAGTGGCACAACGTGGCCCGGGGGTTCAAGATGAGCCAGCACACGATCGCTGTCCTTGGCATGCGAAGCAATCTGCAGCAGTCTGTGGGCTTTTTGAGCTGGAGGCCAGCTCCAGGTTTCTCATCCCTTGCTCAGTGCCCTTGCTGGCTGAATCAGAGTCTGCACAACCTTAGAGAGCAGCAACTATTGCAACAAAGAGTCGCTGGACTCCAGCCCTTCGGATGCGTCAACCAGGGCAGATCAGAAAAGGGCACTGTACCCGACGCTGTTCACTTCAGCAGCGTTGGACTTATTGGGTTGACACAGGTCTTGGCTTTGACTGGCGGCTGGCTGCTGCTGAGAAGTTCCGAGTTGGCAAAGAATGCTGGCCAGGGGTTAGTTCCAGAACACAGCTACAGCGGAGGCGGTGGTAAGGCTGGGGGAGGTCGTGGAAGCTGGGGCAGCGGCGGCAGCGACGGCAGGCTCCCTGAAGAAATTGAGGGTCAGACTTTCCTCCACTTTGGGAAGGAGCCTGACGAGGAGGACCAAACCTCCTCTCAGCAGGAGTCCGACGCTGAAGTGTTCATTGTCATCCCTGCTCTGAATGAAGCCGCCTGTATAGCAACCACCGTCGGACAGTTCCAGTTGTCAGAACCCCACCCAGCAAGAATCATTGTGGTCGATGGGGGAAGCGTCGACGGGACGCAGGAGAAAGCCCGAGAGCAGGGGGCTGTGGTGGTCACCAGTCCAAAAGGAAGGGCCCGGCAACAGAACCGGGGGGCAGAAGTAGCAGTGCAGATGGCCGGGGGAAAGGGGGGAATCCTGTGTTTTGTACATGCTGACACGCTGGTTCCAACAGATCTTGTGAGTGACCACCTTTGTTTGATGGAAGTTTTTGAGTGGTATAGAACGAACATGTCACTAGGCACAGTTGTTGACGCAGTGGGGCTCGCTTTTGATTCCTTATGTTGGGTCGCCAAGAGTTAGTGTTATGTACAAATCGCCCTTGCTTTAGGCAGTTGACCAGTCACATTTTCTTTTTTCTAAGGCAGCCCGGATGGAAGAGGGATGAAAAGCTCTAGACTCTTGGGGACGCTCTTTCATCATCGGTGGAAGGCACTGGTCGTAGCACTCCTTCATTAGGCAATCACCACTTCCAATAACGATCATAGCCGGTTCTGTAGATACATCTATCAGCGGCAGTATCACCACAAGACCCTCTTCTAGGAAGGAAAGAGCGTGCATAACGAAGGATTTCTGTTGCAGGTAGCCGTTGTGAGGAAGACACTAGCTGACCGGAGGGTTGTTCTAGGCGGCTTCCTTCCAGTCATTGAAGTCGGGGAAGGAATCATGTGGCCTATGAGCTGTCACAACGCAATCAAGGTTTGCCAGCTGTCCTTTTAAAACTCAGTTGCTCTCAAGATGCCACATAGTGCCCAGCTTGATTGATGTCATCTGGACATGCTAAGCGTGGATCGCAAAAAGCGTCGTGTTCCAGTTTGTGATTAAAGAAGGTCAAGACTTTGAAAGGCCTAGATCTAACCCTTTCTTCTTGTGATGCCACCCAAACCAGGGACATACGAAGTTCTTACTGAACCTCTTCTTTCCACGAAGATCTGCGAAGGTAGCGCGCCGATAATGTGATCTGACTGTCCGATAGCCGAAACTTGAAGGATGATTGATGGTGGAGGTGCAATCCCTGGGATAACATGCAAGCTCGTCACAAATGCGGTTCCCTGTTGACCGAGATTATGATCTTGCCCCTGTTTCGTTGCAGACCTTTTACCTGCCCCTCCTGCTGCGGCCGCTATCCTTTGTGAAGGGCCTTCGGGCCCTGTTCGGAGACCAAGTAAGTCACCCATGTTTTGACTCATAGGCTGTACTTGCGCCTCTTGGTTAGACGAGGCCCTTGTCGTGAGCCGTACTCGGGTTTTGACGTGCATCTGACTACATCTCCTTGACCTTGGTTCACAAGATGCTGTGCAAAAATTCCCTCGACTCCGGCCTCTCAGAGATTTCAAGACTGAGATAGGAGCGCTTCCTTCGTGGACATCGAAGTTCATCGAATCATGTCAGGTAGAATTGTCGGCTGTGTGCAGGTCCTATTCTGTAGGGCTCGAGACTTCGCTGCCGTTGGGGGCTTCAACCAAGAGCAGCCAATTATGGAGGTAAGCTCGCCACCCCAGCTTCGAGATCCTCAACGAATTTCTACGAATCATCTTCGGTACCACGTTATTCTCGGATCGTTTCACGTCAAGCAGGTTCTCGCTTCGCGCTCCTGCCAAGCAGAAACCCCTGACTTCAAAGCGGCATGGCTTCAGAGGGTGTTGCAGTCCTGAAAAGATGATCGTCGTCCGTATTCCCGTCTACCTGAAACCTGGTAAACAGGCAGAGCCTCCGCAAGCCTATACTTAGAGCTAGAGAGACGCTGTAAAACCTCGTGACGTCACGCAATCGTCACTCAAAAGGAGATTTGCTGGCGTACAGGAGCTTGATCTGTGCATCCGGCTGCATATGCGGAAACCGGAGGGCACGTCCGCCCAGCGGGGCAGGATTCGCATGGTGAACCGAATGGTTCACACCAGGTTTGTGCCCCTACCGCCCTTTTAATAAGGTTCGCATCTTAGTTCTTTCTTCTGTCTTCATCCCTTTGTCTTTGCCTTTGTTTTGGATCTTCTTATTAGCTTTCCTATCGTCATCGTTTTCTCCTTTCCGATTGTCGCCTTTCCTCGCAGATCTATTTCTCCCGCACTCGGGCGTACGGCCCTGATTTATAAAGTTGGGACTAGACATGGGCACCTTGGATGGTTTTTGAGAGTTATCAGATCAATGGAGAACGCGCAAGGCGAGTGTTTCCTTACAAAGAAAAGCTACTATCCGGATATGCATCGCCGTCTGGCATCGATGAAGAAGGCCCCTCGTCATCTCACTATCTGAAAACTTGGACGCAAATCCCTGCAGACAACGCTGCCAGAGGTTCGATACCTTTGAGCCCGTTCAGGTCTTCCGTCGTACTGTAATCGTCAATCAAACCGAGCCTCTGAACTGCATGGATTTGTGTGCTCCGAAAGCATCAATTACTGTCTGGCTCCTTCTCGTCTCAATCCCCAGCAACGGTGTGCACGGGCCCTTCTGCCGCGTCATCAACTTCAAAAATGATTGACACGAAGTTGGAGCTTGCATACCATCATTCAGTCTCGGAGCTTGCATTTCGACGCAGAATGATCTTCTCGATTTGAGAGATGCGGACGTTTGTTCCTTAGATCAGCCCTCATCACGCCTTCGCAGAAGTTCGGTTGTTCAGTACGCCAACTAAGTCCCTTCAACTTTAAATAAGGTTCTTCGGGCTCATATTCTGGTACTCGTCTTCATCCCTGGTACTTTTCAACGCCGCTGACGGATGCTAATCCGATGTCGCCATTCTCTCATGCCAGCGGACGAAGGTTCGTCAGCCTTGGGTTTCTTCGCGCGACGTACATCCACTTCTGCATCGGACTTAGGTCAGCCCCGACAACGTCAATCGAACCTCAATCTCCTCTTGCAAGTGGTTCTTTGAACGCTCGGGTTCAAAGTCGATACCTTTAAAAACGACATTTGTATGTATAATGTTGGTCTTATGGACCTTGCTAGACTCTTTTTGTAAGATCAGGCGTGCATAGCAGTCGCGCTTTGGTGCTTTGCAAATCCACTCAAACGAACAATGGCTGCCTGCAACTACTGCTGTCGTTCGTCTCCATCCCTGCAAGCGCCCTTTCTAGCTGAGCAAACCTTTTTTGGCTTGCAGCTGGTATCTAGGCGCCTCTCCAATCCAGATGGAAAGGCTTTACAAGCAGATGTACCAAGACGTTCGATAGTAGCTTTGTTGTTAGGTATCTCCCGTTCAGGCAGAGATCAAACGCATGCGCTTTTGCAGTCAGGAACAAGACAGCTTAAAAACGGTATTGTAGGTTAGTTGGCTTGAAAAGCGCGCCGTTGGTGAAGAAGCTGCCTGCTTGTATAGGAAGGCAGGCATCAAGGATCGGCTCTTATCATCGAAATGCAAAGATCAGCTAGTCGGTGCTCGTCAAGAACGTGCTTGGAAAGGCAAAGGCAGAGGACTGACGATAGCTGACCTTAATAGTCTCGAACTTGTCAATTTAGACGGAGTAAGCAATTTTCTCCTGCCCTGACAGGCCGCCAAAGTCTCCTATTAGTCTTCTGTGCAAATCCCATCCCTATCATGTGGTGCGCTCGAAGGTCACACGCCATCATGCGTGCATGATTGCTTTCACGCGTTCCGGATCTCACATGTCTGCAGGACTCGCTGGCTGCACGTATTGAGCCATGTCGCATGTGCACACTGCACTGCAAGTTGTGAGATGTGACATCCGGCTTCGCATGATTCGGAGTCGTCAAGTTGCGGTTCTGGGGCTTCTGTCGCCGTTGCTTTGCTTTTTCCACAGCGGACGTGGGTTGCTCACGTGACTGCTTCCGAAATCGACAACTGCCGATCGTGTTCCTTTTCTCCAGATTCGCCCTATCGAACGGTTGCGAATTCGGGTAGACTTTCCAACCAATCATTGCCTTCTCCGACGCCGCCGTGGGCGGGCCGTCGGAATCCGGTCAATAATGCCATCCCATCTGAGCTGACAAGCTGTCACCATTTTAATGGTCCTTTATTGGTGCCGACTCACAGAGGCCATGTGATATACTGTATGGGGGTGCTTGTAGCCTGTTGATCAAACTGGCAGCTGCTCGTTTCCAGCTGTGAACGCTAGCCGCATTCCGCCTAGCGTTGACCACTTCAAACCGAGTTCAAACCCTGATACAACACAATTCAGCAGAGAAGCTACCACCAACGACAGCTTCCCAAGGAGCATAGCGTTTCCATTTCAGCATCTTAGTGTTCTTGCCAAGCAGACTTGGACCGCTTCTTTGATCACTGGCATACCCTTATCCTTGTCTTGTGCAGCTAGTTTTAGGAAGCTCACCAGTACTATCGCATGCAGAGCAGCTGGCCATCGCCACTTGAGCAGATTAGTAGATGCTGAAACTGCTGGCAGGTCAACGCAATGGCAGCCTCGATGGAAGGTCCGTCAAACGCGCTGAGAATGGTGGGCACCTTTGTGCTTATTCTGGCCTCTGCAAGTGTGGCTTGCAGCACCAATTCTGAAGGGGGGTCTGTGAATGGCAGCTGTGACTCCCAGGTCTATGATGAAGCGGCTATCTCAAAGCTTGCGGTCCTGTATGCGTATGGCATCGACAGCCTTGCTCCAGGTAAGCTGGCCACTCAGGGAAGAAATCGCTTCTCGGTTGTATGCAATTCAAGGAAAAGCCTACAAAGCAGCCCATGAACCTCAGTGCTAAAGTAGATACATATTCTTGAAGGAATCGAAAAAGGACTTATGAAAGCCTCAACTAAGCATTCCATTGCTCTCATTCGACACCCCAGAATCTGCCGCCACTGTGTGCCTGTTCTAAGTCACGGATTTACAGGAAGGGCTGGCTGAGAAGCTTGTCATATTTATACAAGTGCTGGACTCCGTTCAGAATTGGCTAGTCCACTGTCTTTTGTTCTTCACCATGTCATTACGCTTTCCCATGGTCAGTTGGCCGCTTCTGAAGACTTTTGATTCATCAGTGCACCAGCTTCTTTGCTTGCTACTGCTGGAATTCTCCTACTTTTCCTTCTTCTCCTTTCTTGATCAGGTTGTTCTATCTTCGTTGGGCAGCTTAATGAACCATCCTAGCCTTCGTGTACTCAAGAAGAATTGACTTGTTCTGAAGCGATGAATCTGCAGGCAACTTCGATGCCGGGGTTGCAATCCTGCAACAGGTATTCACACCCAATGCCAGCATTGGCACGTGCTTTGCTCCGGGTCAGTGCCTAAACAAGACGGGGCCAGTCGAATGGGCACAAACATCTTCCGCTCTCTTTGCCGCCGGAAATTACTCTGCAACACATCACATGGTAGGGAATCAGCGAATCGAGCTTGACGACAGCAAGCAGGCTGGAACGATGGTGTCCTACCTGACCGCGTCGCAGTTTGTCAGGAACAGCACCAATATAGACCTGTACCACGGGGTTTACTATGACGAAGTCGTGAGGGACAGTGGCGGAGAGTGGAGGATCAGCACGCGGGATTTGCGTACAACTAGCTTCCTGAGAATCATTGGACATCGTGTATCTTGAATAGTGTCTTGACATGTGCCAGTTGTAGAGATGCCACAATCAAGCAGAATGGAACTATCAGATCGAAACTGCAAGGACAAGAGTTCAAGTCGGATGTAATTGCGCAATCTGGCGACGTCCTCGATTTAGAGAAGTCGCTGGGTCGCGCAGAATGAGAAAGAATCATCTAAGAAGTGCGCGAAGTCAATCTGAGTCGGCCATTATGCTACGAGTTCAACAACAGAACGTCTCCTTGTTTGGAAGTAGAATCGATCGCTTCCAGGGCATGGATTTTCTTTTTGTACGTCGAGCGTGTCAATGATGATCCGGTCCTTGTTCAAGTAATTCTCAAGATTGCCACATACAACACGAGTTGTATCATGGACGAGTCTCGGCGAGCTACTAAAGTAGCTGCCTATCAAACATGTGCAAACACTGCCGCCAATCAATTTGAACTCTGATCGAACTTGCATGATACTGAGTACTCCACTCTTTCAAATTCGTGTAAGGAACTCTATTAAGGCTTGCCGCCATGCAGCGCATCTGAACCTTAACATTAACATTCCAACACGAACCGCGGCAGCTCCGTGCGAAGTTGCAATTTGACAATTGTTGTAGCCATTAAATTCAATCATGCTGCGTATATCTTCAAGTCCTGTTCATGTGTACCTAGTTTCACATCTCTATATATATGTGCGGGATCTACAAGAATATTCGAAGCTTTCTGTTAAGGGTTTGAGTCACAGTTAATGTGCACTTGATTGCACTAGTTATCATGAATTGGCCAAGTGGCCGGATGCTTAAGTTTGTCGAATTGATGTTTCGAACGTGAACGACCATCTTTGCCGGGCTTTGGTTTCACCGATTCTGCAAAACGATCTCAGGCCTACCAGATTGGATCAGGTATTGAACATTGTCATGAAAGGTGTATGTGCAATGCAGTCAATTGTGTGCATGCGTCAAACAGCCAGCTTTTCTTGTCAAGCTCTCTGGTATTCTGGTGCGTTGTACTTGCAATGCACACGTGACCGATGAAGAGTCGTAAGCTAGCTAGAGACCCCGCAGCCAACGAAACGTCTCGGTCACAAAAGTCCTTGCTAATAAGTGAGAATTGCACAATGTCTGCTGAAAGCAATACTTCCTCTGCAATTGGCTGCCACAGCTTTGCATTGTGTCAGTGTGCACTTCATCAGCCGTTGTTAATAAAATTGATGAACTTCGAAAGTATAGTTTTGCCGCAAATGCCCCTGTCTCCAGCCTAGATGGGTCTGCAGTGCAACGTGGCATCAACTTATGCTCCACAACTGATAAAAATTCGGTACAGTCCTCTTCAATTCCAGAAAACCTAATCAACTACAGAACTTTAATAAAACGAGCATAGATACTTATATCTTGTAAGCTGTGAATGAACACCTGTACTGTATAAAATAGTCAGCTACCACGTCTTACCGTAACATACCTTCAACATTTCTCAACCTTGCAACCCTACGCCATACCGAAAATCTTCTTGATTGCCGAGGGCTTTTCTGGAACTTCGTCGCCTCTCTTGATGGCTTCTGCCTTCTCTTTTGCAGCCGCAATCATCTCCTCTGCCTCCTGCTGAGCTTCGGCCTTCTTCTCTGCAGCCCTGTGCTCGGCATCGATCTCAGCTTTCTTCCGGTCCTGCTCAGCTTGTGCCAGCTTTTGTTCCACCTTCTTGTGAACCTGCATAAATTACTCCCTCTGTTAACTACTGTTTGCCAGCCTCTCCGTCTGAGGTCGATGCACACACAAGTATTACCTGAGACGGCCAAACATTCTGCAGGATGCTGTCTTTCATGAAGTCAAGAAAGATCCAAAATCTATATTTATATAAGCATTCTCAAACGTCCAAGCAAACGAAGGAGACCCATAGCATTTGGTGGAGCTACAAGAGCTCCTGCGTTCCACAGTCCTGCTGAAAAGCAAGTATCGAAGCAAACAAAATAACCTAAGGGGGTTCTTCCATCTAGCGGTCGGTCTTCGTTCCCTAAATTCCCATTGGCTGAAACACCCTATTTCTGCGGTGAACCGGTCTTTGACTGACCGGTCTTCCGAATTATAAGTGCCACGTCGGCGGTCAAGAAAATGCATTTTCTCTACCGCTGGAGTCCTGGACTCCAGCGGTAGAGAAAATGCCCCAGTGGTCTTCCGAACCTATCGGTGCTTTCAGCCAATCAGAAGACGGTGCGCACCGTGGGGGCTCGAAACCAAATGATTGGGTACCCTGTCTGCACTGGTGCCTCCATTTTAACAACGAAGACCGACCCGAAGAAAGACCGGAGGCCCCTTCCATCAAGCGGTGGTCGGTCTACAATTCTCTGGAATCCTATTGGCTACCTTCACAGTCCTCGGTCTTTCTAGCTGGTCTTTGTTTTTCCAATTTACGAAGACCGACCGCTAGGTGGAAGAAGGGCCTAAGGCACAATCTAAACGGGCAGAGTTCACAAAAATTTAAGGCGCTGGTGTAAACAGTGTGACTTCTCCCTTTCCGAGACCTAAAGTCCATTTTAACGACCAGCCGTAAATAGGGTAGAGTATAGTTTGTTGGGAAAAGATGATATTTGACTATCATTGCAGTCCTCAAAGCGTCGTTCCATTGGCAAAATGCGTCCAAGTATTCATCTGGCAAACCAACAGTTGAAATCGATTTGCAAGTGGCAACCTGCATTGAAAAGGAACCTCTCGTGACTGGCTTAGGACCTTCACATGAAACCAGGTCAGGGGTAGAGATCCACATCAAATTCAAGCGACAACTGTTCATTCCCATAGCCTTCATGTTTCAAGAGTTTGTGGAGAGCTTACAGTTGCTTCTTTGTGAGCTGCTTTTGAGATGGCCTTCTCTGCATTCTTGTCCGCCTTGGCAATCTCGTGTTGTACATGGGCCTGAGCATCTCGTTGCTTCTTCTCGACATAAGCGTCAGCGTGCTTTGTCAGCTTCTCTTCTTTTGCCCTCAACCTGACAAGAGAGAAAATCAGAGCTTAGATTAGAAAGCAGAATGAGGCTTCCAAATGTTTTGACATTGTTCGTTTTACCTCCAAGACGCTACCTTCTGCGTCACCTGTCAGACTTCCAATGCTACTTTCAAGAGTGTTTGAAGTGGGTGGGAGTCCACTGATGTCCATTGATGCATACCATGGCTAAAACGAAAAAATCTTCCCAACGATTTCATGAAGCTTGCAGATGCAAAAGTGAGCAAGAACATTAGTTGATCTCCAATTTTCTTTGTGAACCCTGGATCTAAGAGTGGAGCCAAAGAAGATGTTCTGTAAGTCTTGGAAGTTGCAACCTTGTGATACATCCACTCTGGTTAAGCAGAAAAAGGTGTTGAAAACATACAATTACATCCATGGAGCACCTTGCAATGCACCAAGCAAGCTACATTCTCAAGCTGCATATATTACCTCATTTCTTCGGCCGCCAGTTGCCGCTCCCTTTCTTCTGCGCTTATCACAGGCACTGCTGTCTCAGCTGGGATAGCCTGTTCGTGAGCTGCCATCCCATGTGGAGCCTGACCAGAGGGGCCTGCAACACTTCCTACCATGCCCCCACTTCCAGGCTCAGGGACCATACCGGCGTGAGTTGCCGGTCCACCTTGCAAACCGTGCTCAACCCGCTGCTCGTTGTGAACCAGCCCTGGGGCTGCGCCTTCGACGACCTTCTGACTGCCGGCGACGTGCTGTGCCATCTTTATATGCGGGAAGCGCCACACAGACTAATCAGTTGCTTTGCAGACCGGCTCTTTCGCAGAAGTTTCAAGGACACTCGTTTCAAATGCGCCTATGATTTCCGTTGGTCACAAGTGCAATAGCTGACTGCCGTAATTTCAGCGAAGAGAAAATATGGGCAGAAGTGCGCAGGAGGAAGGCCCTCAAAAGACCTTCCTTTGAAGTTTGCAGGCCGGCCCGCCAGAATGGAGTGATTTGCAGGACACCTAGTAGGTGACCTGAATTCTGATTGCCAGTTGTCACCTCCAGCGAGTTTAGACGACTTAGGCGCCACATGGCGGCCGCTTACTTGTTGACACGTGGAGATTGCAATATGATCGAGCAGAATCCCGCAGGATCACGGTTCCGTCGGACTTGAGAAGTTAACGGAATCGAGCCGGAATGAGCGAGCGGAATCGAGGTGTCTTTAACCATTCGTAGTTAGACGGCTATTAAACCATGCATTGCAGTGTAGCCTTGCTATTACTTAGTTGCTCAATATACCTATGCCGGACGATTCAAGGAAGCTGACGTCACAGTTGAGGCTTACTTGACACAATTTCTGCTGATGGAACAGATGTCAGCACCGGGGAGCAAGCAGGACCATCTGCAACAATGGCAAGTTGCCACGTGTTCGTCGTCCTCGAGGGAATGTCGACTGCTGCCTGACATGCCAACGTCCGTTCTCTTG
>DF238016.1:4630-17394 GCA_000708835.1 Klebsormidium nitens | reverse complement strand
CCAGCAGAGAGACGAAGGCACGTTCTTTTTGAGGTGTACAATCCGTCCACTCATGTTGCACGCAATGAAAGCATCATACATGACTGCAAGTTCTTTTTGAAACACTTGGCCTGGACCCTGCGCAATTGTGACATGGCCGGATTCCTGACCATGCGCAATATCTTTGTGCGCCCTGCAGATGCTGCATTGGCCAGCGCACGCCGCTTGGATGCAGAACGGGAGAAGAGGGCAATGGAACCAGCGCGGGGCCGAGACGACTTGGCGAAGTCAACTCTGGCCAATCTGGCGCAAGTGTTCAAGCAGGGACGAGTCTTCATTCGAGCGGGCGGACTGCTTGCAGCCGCCATTCCAAGGGCCGTCGCAGCGCCCCAGCCACCACGCGTGCCTGGGCTAGCAGCAGCGACAGTACCGGCCCCAGTGACGCCACCTGGGTTCACGACACCCCAGGCAGCCCCACTGCGGAACCCTGCTGTCACGACGGGAGGAGACCAGCGCGTGCAGCCGGAGTTACCAGGTTCGTCAACACTAGGTGAGACTCGGACCCCGGCCGTTGAGACACCGCCAGGTCAGTCCAAAAGTGTGAGAACCCGTCAGCTAAGCGTGCTGAGGCGCGAGTTCAAACCCGAGCTGAGGTCAAGGAGACCCCAGTTGTGGTTCAAAAGGCTGTGGTATCTGAGCTACGAGGTAGCAAGGCACCAGACACCCAACGCATTCAGGTCGCACAGCAAGTTGTGATGAATGGCATCCCTGACAGATGGGATGAACAAAAAGAAACGCCTGGTATGTACTTCTGTAGATCACGGGTCTGGCAGGCTACACATGCTTGGGGCGGATACACTGTGGACAGAGCAGGTCGCGCTGTTGCCAACGCGACAGCTTGGCGCAAATTGCCGGCTGGGATTCACTGGTATCGTCGCGTCATACACACACCGGAGTCAGGGAACTTCGTGGAAGGCGCATTCTACTTTCGAGAGGGTAGCTCATCGAGGGTACAACGTGTCTTCAATTGGTCTGCACTCGAGCGCATCGTGCATGCTCACGGTCCTGCTTACATTGCAGGCGATGGTGGAGCGGACCTCAGGGCCCTGTACTTGGCGCAGTCAACATACGCGTCTACAGTTGTTGGGTCCCATGCTGCAGTCGCCGGACCAGCCGCTAGAGCAACACTGGGGGGCGACGACCCTGTGCCAGTGGACCTCACCTTAGCAGGTAGGGCCGTGGTCACTGAGGTTCAAAGGCCTGCCCCATTTTACGGGTATCCTGTCTGGCTTGGTGTGCTCCTTCAACTTGGATACTTGGAGGAACTCGAGCAGGGCGTTTTCATGAGGCGCACAGACCGCACCAGATGGACTGTGCACCCGGATTTGAACGACCTGACACTTCAAGCATACAAGCGCAGAACACAGATTACGATTTTCACACGTCTGGTCCGAGACCGGGAGCTGTTCGCTCAAGGAAACGAGGTGTTCAACGACGCGGTCGTGCATGAGCGCCTTGATACTGACCTCGAACGTGATGCAGCATGGCCGGAGTTGAGGGCTTCTGGGTCTGTTCCGACTGTCGCAGCTGGTGGTTTGGCTGATGATGTGACTGTTTCAGCTGATGTTCCGTCAGAGGAGGATGATGAGACTGTTGCAAGTGAGGCGACTGACTCCGAGTTCGGTGACACGCCTGTTGCGTCTACTAAGTGTGCTTGGCCCAGTGAGATCTGGCAAGCTCAAGCGAGTGGCACATGGCGTGATGCACTGAACGTCAGAGGCATAGTGACAAGTGGGTCAAGGTACGAAGGGTATCAAAACCCACCGCATGTTCAGGCTCTGTTGGATTTGGGAGTGTTGGTTGAAGTCAACGCGGGTGTCTTTCAGCTGATGCACCGTCCGGAGCACCGTATGCCAGTTGAGTCTTGCCCTATCTGGCCGTCAAGGGCCACGCCAATCGTCATGAGGAGGACTATCTTCAATTCCTGTTGGACAATGAGATGTTGTTTGATTGCACTCCTGACTGGTCGCAGTGTGACCCCACCAGAGAATATGTTTGCAACATGTTCTGGGATGAATACGTGGAGGCTCAAGAGCGACACCGCCAGGATGTTCCAGTCTCATATGCTGATTACCACAATGACATGGACGTTGAGGCACTGTTGGAACTTGGTGTTTCGAATGAGGTTGAGAAAGGGTTGTTTTCTTCCGCTTCTAGGTCACGCACGCTGCGTATTGACCCTACACGAAAGGGCCGTATCACCCGGCAGATGCACGAAGACGGGTCTGCCACTGCTGTCTTGCGCCAACTTGCAAAATCCGACGTGCTGTTTGCGTGTGCGGATCCTGCTGGCGGTGTCAACATGTGGATGGATCGGAAGTATTACTTTGCTCACCTTGTGCCGGCATCCCTGCTGGAGGGGGGAGCGTCTGTGTCTGAAGCGCGTGCGTTTACAGCAGACATGCCGTCAGGTGAAACTCGTCGCTCTTGGCGAGATGGTCACCAGGCAGCCCTAAACTCTGCGCCTCGCGCCAGGTATACCTACCCACCCCGTCTGTTAGCTTTGCTTGAGCTGGGCTACCTGATGGAAGTGCATAAGGGTATTTTTGAGCGTCAAAACGTCCCCAGCGAACGCTTTGTGCACCCGTTGCGGGGCCAGTTGGCTCGTGAATGTGCCGGTGCTCAGAGACAGTCAGAGGATGAGCTGCTCCAAGAGTTGTTGAACGATGGCGTGTTGTTTGACTGCAAAGGGGACAGCAAGTTCGACCTGTTCTGGGACAACGTGGTAGAATCTTTTTAGAGTGAGCGGCGGGCGCCAGCCCCGCAGAATGCGCTCCAAGTTGCAGGAGTGCCCACTGTGGTGGAGTTCTGTGACGTCTCCTCTCTTGGTTTGAGTGCGCTGTTGGGATCATTGCTTGCTAGTTTTACCGCAGACAGGTTTTTGGAAGTCCACAAAGCCCCAAGACTGGACAACAGTAACCCCCGACGGCTAATTGCTTGTACGATAAACGGCAAGGTGCTTCAGCACCTGGTGGTTGATACGGGGTGTGAAATGATTGTCATGGCCAGGGGAGCGGCTAGACAAGCAGGAATCAAGCCCAGCATGATGCAGAAAGGCGCTGTTGCGCTGCGGTGTGCAGATGAACGGGTCACTGCGCCTTTTAACCGATCCTTAGAGCGAATTCCGGTTGTGCTTAACCCAGGCACGGCGGGTGAAACCACTGTTGGTGCATATGTGGTTGTCACACCAGGAGACAATGACAATGTGCTGCTCGGAATGAGTGTGATTGGGAAGGTCGGACTCACTGTGAATGCCTACAAAGGCAAGATGAAGTACTACAAGGACTGGAAGACACGGGGAACAACTTCTGTGCGGATACCTGCTGTATTTGAAATGCTGTACCGTGCCGCACCCCTGTCGTCCAAGATCGCAAAGGAAGCCGTGGTGGTGGATGCGCGCGTGGCAAGCGTCATGCCACAAATGGCCACTCCAGTGTTAAAGCCTGATATGCAGCATGCAAACTTCCAGTACTACACGTACAGGAAGCGGCTTCTGGAGGAACTCGATCTGTCCTTTGATGAGTCCGTGATGGCTCTGCGGCAAAAAGAGGCAACCCCACCTCCTATTACGCTTGCAGAGTACACCAACCTTCGGCCTCTTAACTAGGACATTGTGGGCGTCTTTAGTGAGTCTGCGGAGTCTGGTTTGGTTGTTGTTTAGTTGTGCGCGGGCATTATGGCGTCTACAGAGGCGCTGATTCGCATGGGAATCAAAATCAAGCAGCTTCACTGCTGCGAGAGCGACCAGACAGCTCGGGCGGTTGCGATGGCTAGGTTGAAGACGTTGAGCGGGATCTTCCCCAACCTCTCGGCCGAGTCTGCGTTCGAGAACTGCTTTGGGTTGCTGCCACAGGACGTCAAGCTGATCAATCAAAGTCACATCATTGCGCTGGGACCTCTTGACTTGGTAGTTTGTGGGTTTCCCTGCCAGGGATTCTCGCGGGCGTCGGGGACGGCCAAAGGCCTTCGAGACCCACGCACCGCCGTCTTCGTTGACGTGGTTCGGTTGGTACACAGGATCATTCGCCACCAAGGAAACTGTGCGTGGTTGTTTGAGAATGTTGATGCATCAAGTCACCCAGACCTCCAGGTGCGCCAGGAGTTCAACGAGGTGGTCAAGGGAGTCCTCGGTCAGGGCTGTGCCTTTGATGCTGTTGCAGTGGGTTCGTACGCCCACCGGTACCGTGGGATCTGGACCAACCTGATTCCAACCACCTTGCTTCACGAAATGGTGGCTAAACGGTTTGAGGCACGGTCACCTACACAGACAGTGCAGGATGTTCTAGGACCAGGGCGGTTGGCCCTCAGAGCGCAGCACAGCAGAGCCCCGGGTCCGCATGCTGTCAAGGTTGTTGGAGAGCCCTTATGCGCTTTTGCCACCTTCGTCACTTACAGAGGGTCGCATGCCTACGTTGCAGGTCAGAGCCTCGTGCGGTCCGACCGCGGGGGAATGACGGAGCCGACTGCAGCAGAGCGCGAGGGGGCGATCCATGGGTTTCATGCGCGAGACAACCGTCAACTCGGCTGCACCCCCAAATGAGGGTGAGCGATTGCGGCTGCTTGGTGCCTCCATAGACATATTCCAGTTGACCTTTCTGTTTGGCTGTGCTTTTGCCTTTCAGCGGGGTCTGCTCTCTAACTGACGGTTTCGAGGTCGGTCTGGTAGCGATTAGGCGCAACTAGGGGGGGATGCTTCCTTTCCTCGAAAGGTGTTTAGTGTGAGTAGGGAGGACCTGACAATAGCCGGCAGGGACGGTCGCATAACACGGGTGAGTCGCAACCCTCAAATTGCAGCTGATTTTCCTGGAGAAAATAAGCTGGGGGGGGGACTGGTCTGCGCCCTGAGCAGAATTCAAAACTTTTGAGTGAGGGAGTGACTTCACGGCCGGGTACGGCCAACACAGGGAAGGAGGACAGCCCCGCCGCGGCCAAGGTGGCCCAAGGACGGCCTCCACCCGACCCAGGTGAGAGTTCTGATTCAACTTCACTTCCAAGCAAGGATGAACAACCAGCCGTAAACTTTGAACCTGCAGGGCCTAATTAAGTGCCCAATGAATCCAAATCTCACAGCAGTTCAGAAAGAACAGTTGACTGACTTGTTGGATGAGTTTCAAGACGTGTTTGCTCATGACTTCACAGAATTTGGAGTCATGGCGGACGAGGTCTTTCGGATTGCACTCATAGACGAGACTCCAATCTTCAAGACTCAATATAGGTTGTCTCAGTACGAGAAAGAAATCCTGACTGAGCAAATGGAAGAACGGAAGTCTGTTGGTTTTATCAGAGAATCGACATCTAAGTGGGCGTTTCTTGTAACAAGGCCTCCTAAAAAAGTTGTGCATGGAAACTGGGCGGATAAACGGCCGTGTGTGGATTTTCGGGCTCTGAATAAGGTAACTCCCGAGGACCACTACCCTTTGCCGACACCAGAGGATTATTTTGATGAGCTGGCGGACTCCTGTATTTTTACCACTTTGGACTTGCGTATGGGATATCATCAAATTTGCATCGCGGAGGAAGACTGTTGTAAAACGGGCTTTCTAGTGTCTTGACGGGTTGCATGAGTGGACAGTTGTGCCGTTTGATCTGAAGAATGCGCCACCCTTCTTTCAGCGTGTTATGGACAAAGTGCTGAGTCGGGAACGTTACTGTGCGCGTTGCTTTATTGACGATGTCATTGTCTTTTCCAAAAGCTTTGACGATCACTTGAAGCATCTGAGGGCTGAACTGACGCGTTTGAGGGACAAAAACATCAAGTGTCATCATAAGAAAATGCGCTGTGCAGAACCTGATGTTGAGTATCTTGGCCACAGGGTTGTTCCTGGGGGGACTGCCCCGATGCAGGTCAAGGTGGAGGCCATCGTGATGATGCGATCTCCAACAGAGGTTCCTGAGTTGAGGGCCGTGCTGGACACTTTCAACTATTACATGAAGTTCGTTGAACATTACAGCACAATCGCTGCACCGCTGAACAATCTTCTACGGAACGACGTAGCTTGGGGCTAGTCGGAGGCTTGTCAGCAAGCATTCGAGACACTAAAGATCAGGTTCACAGAAGCGCCGATTCTGAGACGGCCTGATCACAAACGCCCTTTTGAACTCCATACAGATTGGAGTGTCGTCGAACTGGGCGCGGTGCTCGTTCAGAGGGACGACCAGGGACGGGAGTTCGTCATTGCCTATGCCTCGAGGAGCAACAACAGGACGGAGAGGAATTACTCCAACTACCAGGCCGGCCGATGAGTGCCTTGGTGCAGTCTGGGGGGTGTCCTACTTCCGTTCCTACTTGTACGGGCGACACTTTAAGCTGCTAACGGACCACGAGCCGTTGAAGTAGCTTATGACGAACGAGAAACTCACAGGTATGCACTCACGATGGGCGCATATCCTGTCTAAGTATGACTTCGAAATTGAGCATAGGGCTGGTTTGAAGTCGGGAGATGCATACGGGCTTTCGCGAAACCCTCTGCCAGATGAATCTGATGGAACAGATGCACGCATGGATCACGTGCTTCCTGAGGTTCCTGTCTCCATTTCTGTGGCCCCTTGCTTCGTTGGCAGGATTTTATGCAACAGAGGAGAGCCCGTATTTAGCCAGTTTGGTTCAGAAGTGGGTAGTGGCCAAGATGGGACGGTCCAGAACGTTACACCAGCTGTCCACCCTTCCGAGGGCGCCAGTCTTGCAGGAACTCAGGACTTACAGCTGGTCGTTCACTGATAACGAAACCGAAGTTGCCAGTGGACACCTGAAATCCAAACTTTCATTCTCGGTTCCGATTGGTCTATGGCGCGCGCGCTGTTTTTAGCAATTTCCAAACTCTCGAGTAAATTGAAGCTAAGGCTGACGCGTGTCCTCTCAATTGTCAGTTCCGCCGCCCGGTTACGGGTACGAGCAGTACCGTAGCCGGCTTTGCACGGTACGACCGCCTACGGTATGTACTTCAGTCCAACGTGGTACGTGTATTCTTAGTACCCGGTACTGTATGTCTGGACTCCCGACCGTACCGCGCGCTCTACGGTACAACACTGCACACTGACTACTAGGACTGCGGAGTCCGAGCAGCCTGCTGTCAGTGTAGTTTTAAGGTACATACTGTAGTGCTGCCTTCCACCAGGCGGTAGCAACCGCTTCGTAGCAGGTATACCTAGGTACCTTCGGTCGGGTCTGCGGTACCTAGGTAACTCCAATGTAGCCAGCTGCGGTAGTTCTCAGGTACATACAATGTACCGATTCCGCCGTTTGCGGCGTAGAATACAACGTTTAAGCTGCCTAGGATTCACTTATTTCCTGCAAATTTTGGGTCTACGGACTGAAAGTGGTGACCGAGCACTTCAAGCCAGTAGCGGGGAGTGCGGAAATTTTTGCCTCATCAGTACTCGGTGTCTAAATTGAGACCGTGGTCCTTTCCCGCGTGCCCCTGCATGTGCCCGGTACTACTTGAAAGCAGCCGGACTCAGGGCTCAGACCCGCTCGGTCCGTGTCCACCGGTCAATATTACAGCCCTGATGTACAAGTTGGAAGACGGTTACTAAACCAAGTCTCCGATTTTCTCCAAAACCAACTGGACACGCGTCAGTTTCTGGTTCAATTTACTCAATAGTTTGACCGCACTTGACTTCACGAGGTTGCTCCAAAGTTTCGATTTTAGGTGTCCGAATGCCACTTCGGTTTCGTCATTGGCACCCGTTTTCTGGCACCGAGAGAGATGGCGACTTACTGATGGCAGCGCCTAGAAGTAACTCCGCTTCTCGTGACATCTGGCATGACCTGGAGACGCTCTACTATCTAAAGGAAGGCAGCTACGGTCCGGGACGAAGCGCTTCTGAGAAGGATCGTGTGCAGCGCATGTCAAAGGGTTATTACTTCTTGAACGAGCTGCTGAGAAAATGCACTTCCCCTGCAGGTCAAGGAGTGTCCAGTGGACTGGATTGAAGGTTGTGCTGCCGCCGGAGCAGTGCGCCAACCTGGTAAAGGCGATCCATGTTGACGTCGGGCACTATGGAGTGAGCAAAACTTACTCGTTGTTGTCACCTACGTACTTCTGGGTCAACATGTTTGCAGACGTGCGGGCTGAGGTAGCCAAGTGCACAGTATGCGACAGGGTCAAAGCCAGTTTTGAGGTCAAGGACCCAACGCTGAAACCGTTGCCCATCATGGGAATATTCTACAGCTGGGGAGTGGATCCGTGTAAGATGCCATTCGTTTCCACAGACGGGAATCGATTCGTGGTAATAATGATCGAACACTTTTCGAAGTGGATTGAGCTGGTTCCTATTCCTACAAAAGAGTCAAAGCATACTGTTGCCGCGCTGCGTGGCGTGCTTACTAGGTATGGGGCTCCAGCCGAAATACTTACCGATCAGGGTGATGAGTTTGCTGGCGAGTTCGCAGAGCTGCTTGTACAACTTTTCATCGACCACATAATTACTTCGCGCGACCATCCGCAGGCTGACGGTCTGGCGGAACGGATCGTTCAAGTCACTAAAGAGGGGCGTCGAAAGTACGACCTCCAGTCCGATAGACATCATTGGGACCGATTCTTGTGCTGGATCGCCATGGGCTACCGCATGAGTCGCCAGGCATCTCTGGCAGGGTACTCACCGTACTTCCTGCTCTTTGGCAGGTGGCCCATCGTCGGGGCCCGTGTACGAGACGTGTTGCACACCGTGGTGGATCTGGACTCCCGGCAGGTGTGGGCAACCGTCGTTGAGGAGCGCGCCCGACTCTTTAGGGAGGAGATGCCAATAGCCTTTAACAACCTCGCGATAGCGCAACACAAAGACATGCGCTGCACTATGCGCACAAGAGGTCAGGGGACCACACGCCGAAACTTCGTCGGTTTGCGGCAGGCGACTTGGTGTACTTGAAGCGTCAGAAGGCAGATTCCATGGACCGTAGAGTTGGTAGGCGGATTCCGCGTGTGATTAGTGTCGGCAGTGGCGGCAGGTTAGTCCTCGAGGGACGTGACAAGAAGCAGATTCGGGAGCATGTAGAGAACTGTGCCCCATGTCGCAATCCAAACATTGACCTTTGGCAGAATCCCGTGTTAGCGCTGGAAGACTTGGACCAGAAGTGCCAAGTTTAATTGCAGGGATGCAGTGGCCGATTAGAGGAAGAACCGCATGCTGTTGTGCGATAGGTGCAACGAGGGATGGCACATGAGATGCCTCAGACCACCGTTGACAGAGAAGCCAACGGGAGATTGGTTCTGCTCAAGGTGTCTGCCTACACCAGACCCTCTTGCCTAGGACCTGTTACGTTGCTACGATTTTTTATCCCTGATGCTTGTCCACTCCGCAACGATTGAGTTGAGCGACCTGCTAGCTTCGTCGAGACGCCTTCGCCGGTATGGGGGGGATACCGCATGGATTACACAACGCAACCGGAAAATTTTCCGCCGCACGCGGAATCGTAAAGTCGAATTTGCGCGGTAGGCAAATTTTACCACTCCAGACTCGAAAATGGTCCAAATCAGCAATTTTTAGGGTTTTAGGGTTTGTAGCGTATAAGGAGCTGTGCCGCGATTTTACAGCTGGATTTTTGGTATGATCTACTAGAGGACCTTAGCAACATATTGCCCGAGTTGCAACAAATTCACAGGTGGGAAACTCCAACCGTAACGGAGGTCCATTTTGGACCTCCAGACCTCCTTGAGTGAATTCACTGTGATTGGACCTACCCACATGCTGGTTATACGCATTTTCGGGTTCCGCGACACCGTCGCGACGGTCGGGCAACCGTTGCCCAACTGTTGGGCAATAGTTGCCCGACAACATTGCAACAGCGTTGCAACACTGTCGCAACACTGTAAGTACGTTTTCGACATTCGATATATATACGCGAACAATATAACCGACCGCCCAGTTGAATTTACAGACTACAAGTTTTACATCGTAGGCTGCGAATCTAGGAAATAAGCCAATGTCAAACTCGCGCGCCGGCCTTGCGGGACCGGACTTTTTCAAGGCTGCTAAGCCTATTGTCGAAGCAGATTGACACCATTCCATTTGAAAACGCCTCGTTGACACACTTTCCTGTAAGTTACAGTATGTTTCTAATGTCCTAGGCTCCTCAAGTCCCGAAGTAGAGACTGTGTCTTCAAGGGAATTTGAAACGCGGTGTAATTTTCTTGTTTGCCCCTATTTAGAGGCATTTTTCTGAGGTAGTGTTGCAACACCGTCGCGACACTTTTGAGAGTGTCGCGGAGTTGTTGCTCGACGGTCGGGCAACGGCTGCGCAACGGCTGCGCAACCGTTGCCCGACCGTCGACGGACCGTCGTAGACCCAGAACCTGCATATAACCAGCCTGTGCCCGGAAAACCCGTATTGAGATTTCGATCAACAAATTTGAGGCCCCGTTTTTGCAACCGATCGCGACTCGCGGGCAAATTACAGCCCACTGTCAGTGAACCTCTCGAAAACAGGCCCCCTCACTTGGACGCGTTGTGTACTAGCTAGCATGTACAAGTACCTATTTTCGATTTTTCACTTGTCTGCAAAGCTGTTTGCAGCTAGTATTTTTGACCTTCCGAGGCGATATCCGACCGAGTGCATATGGCCCGACAGCCGTCATGACGTACAGTCTCGGCGCTGTAGCATGTCGATTCCGAGCTCATGCAATGGTTCGAGGCTACATGTAGACAGGACAGCCATGTGTGGCGGTTTGCCCGTTTGCTCTCCGCTGTGACAACCACAAGGGGGGCGACAGATTCCGACTACAACAAGAATTGCGGCCTACATTACCCCTAGTATCCATGAGCACAATTAGAGCTGCGTAGCTGGGACAACAATTCACTTTTTAGCCTCATTTCGGTATCATCGAACGGTGGTCCGATCGTGATATGTAGGCATCCACACCAACCGTCCGTCGATTTGGCTTCAATTCGGAATTGTTTAAATCCGGGGTTCACGAAATATAGCTAAACCCACTCGAGTTCGGTACTCGGTGTTAACCATATAAATCGGTACTTTATTGGTTAAATCAATGCTTGCCTCATAGCTAGTCCGATCTAGTATGCGGCTAGTCAAGGGTTATCGACATCCATACAACACACATTGCTTGTACTTACCCGGTTGTATGCTAGCACTCTTAGAACGCCTTTGCTACAAGAGAGCTTTCGACCAAGTCTTAGGTATCTACATGCAAGTGACCTTGAAGGAGAGAAGGAGAGGAAGGAGCCGCTTCCGGGGCCGCTTCTTTTTGGAAGGGCTGCCCATTGAAGTAAAGGTATTGATGTCTCCGGTGCTTCTCATGTGTTCTCATTGATACATGTGCTTTCTTAGCATGATAGATCATTCTCCGGTGACCTTGTCTTAAACCATTGCGTCCGTGCAAATGCATGTCCTGAGAGACCGCCCCGGTAGCCACGAGCCCGGGAGGCTTTCTCCTACGGATACCGCATGGATTACTAGCTACCATGTACAGGTACCTATTTTCGATTTTTCACGTGTCTGCAAAGCTGTTTGCAGCTAGTATTTTCGACCTTCCGAGGCGATATCCGACCGAGTGCATACGGCCCGACAGAACTTCATACATGACCGAAACCTTCCACAACATAATCAACAAGTTTGCCTCTAAGAGAATCCATTCCCAGAAGAGTGCGGTGTTGGAAAACACCATGCATGGTTTAGGGATACATTTCTGGTTGTTAGTGGTGTACGGGATACAAAGGAGCTGTTCTTTGCCTACCTCTACCTCATTTTGAGCATGGAAACATGTAGAGAGGAGAACTTTTGGCGCAGTGAAGCACACCATGCTTTTCAATACATCAAGCTTGAACTCCTATTCAAGTGTCACCTCTGTATCTCTGTTTGAGATGCAGTTATCATCTCATGCATTGACACCCCCATTCAATCTACAGCCGAAAAGGGACAAATTGGGGCAAAATCGCTCCGAACCGTCAAAAATTCGGGGGAATATGGCACGGTCCCCCGACGGGTTACCTACGAAGTACTCAAAATCACCGGGTCGAAAATGCTCCCTATCGGCGCAATTTCCGGCGGCCGCCGCCGCTCCTCCGCCGCTTATAAACTCACTTGGCGCGAATTTACCCCGGCCGTACTTTGCACCATAACGGTCACGTGCCACTGCCGGCCCAGCGAGAAGCCGTGGTGCGGGCCGTACACGAGAAAACCGGCCACTGGGGGGAGAAACGAACGGTTCTTCTGTTGAAACGAACGTACTGGTGGGCGGGGATGTATGAGTCGGCAGGGCGGGGAGTTGCGGGGTGTCACCAGTGTGACCAGACGACAGCGGCCTTCCCGAAGGAAATGAGTGTGATGTAGAGTTTGCTAGTAATGGGGTTGGGGTATCGGTGGAGCCTAGACTTTGCGGGGGCCCTGATAACCACCCGGTCCAAGAGCGGTTCGTGCTCATCGCCATTGCGCACTTCTCGAAGTGGTGTGAGGTGTGGGCGATGCCTTCCAAGCATGCAGCGCGGGTGGCGGAGGCGTTCCCTAGGGGTGTTGACGCGGTTGATACGCTACAGGCCTATAAGGCTACGCTGGCCCTATAGCGGATCAGAATACACTTGCGGAAGCCCTTGTCTTGCTTCCCAGCTGCGCGCTCGTAAAAATTGCTTACTTCAGATCAGCACCAGAAGTGTGACCTTGTTCCTTGACCTTCTCCTTCAAGGCCATCCTTCCTGGTTCAATACGTACAGAACGTACTACACACCCAGGTCGGCATTCCTATCAGGTACTCAATCGAACACACTAATCAGTA
>DF238017.1:0-15384 GCA_000708835.1 Klebsormidium nitens | reverse complement strand
TGCAGCTCTCTAACAGCAGAGTGCAAGCACTTGCGTACATCAGCAACATCTTGGACGTTGATCCTTCCAAAACTTGGCATGATCTTATCAAGCTCCTTTGCGCACGTCTCCATAGCCATCTTGATCTTCCTCATCTGCTTGGGATTGACTTGTTCGGAGTCGAGAGGCTTGAGAACACCGTCAACCACAAATCCTTCTAATTCGGGGCGGCTGGCGTACAAAGTGCCCAAGCACCTCTCTCTCTGCCTCTCATACCATGTTAAGAGACAACCCATTTGACATGTAAAGACGCTCGAAACCAGATTCGAGGTGTCTTGTACCCACGAAGTCCCGTCCCAGACAAAAAAGAGCTGATCTCGACTCCTTTCTGCTTCGTTCGTGGTCACCAAAATTCGACCCTCGATCATGTACATATATGCAAAGAGGCGCCCGAGATTGGCGTACGCTTGAGGAGCGGCGTGCTCAATCACGATCTTGAGCAGCAAATCCTGCACATCTCGCGTCTCCCTTGTGTACTGAGTGACAACTCGCATGTCGTCGTGAGGATCCACGGGATCTGCGGTAGCATCTTGCAAGGCGGCCTTCAAGTTCTCCAAGACCCCTAACTTTTTGGCGGGCTTGTGCGAGCACTCGTCTCCATGGCAGCGGTAGTATACATGCCGTCCCCTCTTGAGCAGATTGAAGTTGTTGCTCCCCGAGTGCGTATGGCCAAAGAAGCACCTTCGAGGCCCATGCGTCCGGTAGCAATAGTATGTCCCGTACAGGCCGTGTGGTAACGACCATGCGTACGTGCTTGTTGAATCGCCGGCCTTCTCTAATAGCAATTTTGAGAGTTCTGCCAGCAAGAGCTCCCTGCAGTGTGGCGGTTCCAAACTTGGGCTCGAGCGATCTTGCTCGAAGCTTGGACTTTCCACACGTCCTGGCATGGACGCATCAATGCTTGCTCCCAAAACCTTGCCACCCTGCTCCTCTCCGCTTGTCGCCGCACTAGTATGACCGGCACGATTGTTGATCATTTCTGCAAGCCAAATGGGCATATCTTGGCACGCGTCGGTGCTAGGAGGCCCATCACTGAGCCACTCATATGTTGCAAGCTCGCCGTCAGCATTCAAGTAGCTTGTTGGTGAAGCGAACACAACACCACCAATTCCTCTTCCATCAACGCCAAAAGTTTTGTCGTCGACCTTGAGACCTTGAATATTCCGTCTCCACGTGAGACCTGGAGAGTCGAGCTTGAAGTACATATACAACCCACCAGAGCCGGTCCTTGCTTTCAGTGTCTCCGGTGAGTCCCCGTGGATCTCAACAAGTTGCTGCCAGAGCTCTGTCCCTGGTCGCTTTCCCCCTTTTGCAGCCACATCAATATCTAGCACATACACTCCACTGACTCCCGCGAGTATTGCAAGCCCGTTTGCATCCCGCTTTTCCTTCATCGCTTGATTGATGGACCGCCCCCATGCCTCTGTCTCTTTGATATGTGCATACTTGTCAGGAAAGTCAGCATGCTTCGACCCTTTATTCCGATCCCAAGAGACGGACACTGGTAGTGCGTATAAGCCGTTGTTACAGAGTCGTTGGATCTCGTTCCTGATGCTGACGGGTCCTAGGGCCTTGGGGTCTCTGGCTGTCTGAGCCTTCCCCTGGGATCGAGAGGCGTTTGCCCGTTCAACATCCGACGTAGCCATTCCTTTCTATACTCCAGTGAGGAAAGAATATGAGACGGTTGGAACGCGCTCCCTTGACATCTGCGTTCTCGTACCACTTTTTTTCGAAGCTTCATTGTAGGGCGTCATGGTCCAAATCACAAGTCCTTTGATCGACACCGACACTTATCCATGTCATTGCCGCGTTTGTGAGACGAGTCGCGCTTACCAAAAAGAACACCATGTGGAACACGCGCAGACCGTTCGAAGATACTATGGCCGACATCGGGAGAACATCCTCATGCAAAAAGCATACAAACGCTTGCTTACTGGAACCACAAGAAAGCTCCACAAAGCCACAATTCGACGCTTGATAGACGCCGGGTATGATGTGCCCCGGACGGCTGTCCCCTCGGACATGGGAGGCGAATTCAAAGCCCCCACCGTCCCTTTAGGTGCGTTCACAAGTATCGAAGTCTCCTGAATGAGGGGTAAGTGGCGAGTTGGTTGAAGAGCCTGAGCGTCTAGAATTGGATCCGAGTTCCATCGGGTCTGTACTTGAGTTCGTAATGGCGCATTGCTACTGGAGCCGTGTGCAACATTGACCTGGCAAGCTGGTCTCTGTCCTGAAGGGATGGCGCATCCTTCATCGCGTTGCTGACAGTGATCTTTCGCAGGAGGCACGATCCCAAATTTGAATCGGGGTAAATTGCCGCCAGAAACTTGGTCAAGTAGCCGGACCCCATTGGAGCGTCCGGTGTCCTCATTCGGCTGAGCAGGTACTTTCGCGGAAAAATATCAAGACTTTCCGCAATCACGTTGCAAAGCCGGACCGGTATGTCGAGAATTTGCGGTCCGTGCTTCTTGTCGGTTTTGTAGGACTTCAGGTGGAGCCTATAGCTGCCCTTTGCATACTCCAGGAGGTAGTTGCGAGATCCCGCCATGAGCTCACGCGCGGCAGTGCTCCCAACCTCTTCGAAGCGCACAATGGGAAGATTGCTCCAATCATTACGGATCGCCGGCATTTGTGTGTACAAACAGAGCACGAGGTAGCGGCAGAGCGTCACTTTGTCCCCAACCGTGACCTCTTCTGGTTTCTTTGGCGCAATAGATCGATTGACCCTCCGTTGAAGCTCGACGCGCCGTTGATTAATATCATCTAGCGATCTCCAATTCTTGGCTTCTCGTTCCGACATGTGCTGGGGTGGTCGAGCTTCTTCCATGGCCTTTCTCACCGAAGTGAATCTCTTGAAAAGTGCCTCGTAGGTCTGTTGATCACTGGGCCATAGTTTCCGAGCAATAACAAGGAGAGGGCTGATGCTCGTTGCTTGGGTCGGTAGTTTATTGGAATATACGCTATCAAGGAACTCAATGATACGGGTCGTATCTCGGACCCACTCAAGTGACTCGAAGTCCTCTCTTGGAGCATGCATCCTCTTGAAGAGGCGCATCACTCGTGCACAGTACTGCTCGACCGTGTGCGGCTTTCGTGTCGAGTCATCAAAGATTTCGTGAAGCAGCCGTTCTGCTAACGACAAAGTTGCTATAACCTTTGTGTTTGCATCTGAAGCTGCCATGCTCCTGATATCAGGATACCAAGAAATTAAAGATGAACGGCATCTGGCCACAAAGTGCTCAGATACCGAATATCCGTGTTCATCTTTGTTTTCACCGTTTTGGTGCGCCTAGGAGCTTTTCATGGTTATCTCACACGCAAAAGCTTCTAAAACCCGACATAGGGGCTTTTACGCCACTCCACTATCGGCCGATGTCCGACTTTTGCCAGATACACGAATATAGGTGTACACAATCTCCAAAACGGAGCCTCTTAGCAATTCAGTATCTAGGAGAGGCATCCCGTGAAGATTCGGTGGCATGGCAAACCTTGTTGGGGTTTGCAAGCGCCTCTAATTCCAAGATTGGCGCATCACTCCACACCATGCTAGGGGCATATTGGGCACTCAATGGAGAACGGGCACGGATGTCTGTGCAAGCGGTTGGAAGGATTGACTCTCGTTCATGCGACATGTTTTTTAATCGGGATTCCTTTGAGTGTAGCTTCTTTGCTTGACGTTGAGCGCGAGATGCGTTCTTGAGAGCAACCCGCCAACTGACCTTGACAGCAAATGGGCCGTGGATGCCGCTTCGATCCCAATATGAGTGAAATCCTTCAGCATTCAGAGATCGCACGAGCGCTCTGGTAATATGACGCAAGTTGAATGGTTCTGCAAGAGCGCGGATTCCTGCAAGGGCTGCTGGATCAAGAATGGTTTCAAGCATCCCAAACTCTCTGTAAGATCTCACTATTGCGGTCTTTCCACTCTCCAAAACAGCTCGATTGCAAAAGTGGTTGGAGGACGATAGCCCAAAATTGCGTCCATTCAAGTCAAGGTTTCTACGGTGCACCAAGAAAAAAGGAATACACCGTTTCCATGGTGTGGCCAAAGGTCACCTTATACTTAACCATACCACCTCATATGTTGCGAACATTGTAATTGATGAAGCGAGTCGACAAGAGGACGGGACGGACCGGGTGATCTTTGTGCCCGAGTCCGGGGCCGACTTTCACTTGACCGTCCATGCCACCTGATATGTTGCAAAAATTGTAATTGATGGAGCGAGTCAATAGGATGACAGGTCGAACGGGAAATGCTCGGGTCCAGGTTCGGCTCCCACTTGACCATACCACCTAATATGAGTTGAATATTGTGACTCACGGAGCGAGTCGACAGGAGGACAGGACGGACATGAGATGCTCGTGTCCAATTAAGTCCGGGTCCCACTTGACCATACCACCTAATCTGAGTGGAATATTGTAATTCATGGAGCGAGTCGACAGGAGGACAGGACGGACAGGAAATGCTCGTGTCCAAGTCCGGCTTGCACTTGACTGGACCACCGAGATTGTTTGAACATTGTGAATCTTTATTAAACGAATTGAAAGGAGGACAGGATGGACAGAAGATACACGTGTCCAGCCGTTTTATGCTTTAGTCGTACGATTCCTCGTACGCTACAACCAAGCCGGCCGACATGTGAGAGTGGCGGCCCAACCTTAGATACATACATATTAGCAACCTCGGCCGAGATCCGAAAAGTTTATACTATAATCCGTTATAATTTCTTTCTTCTCCAGGGAAGGAATTATAACAGATTAGTAGTACAAACTTTTCCCTTTGGTTCTGGATTGATGATATGTATGTATGTAAGGCTATACCGGAAAAGATGCAATGTTGTAATGGACTTTTTGGAGAAGAGAATATGACAGATTAGTAGTACGAGGTTTTCCTTGTGGGATCCAATTGCCAATATGTATGTATGTAAGGCCATACCGGGAAAGATACGACATTCACACTAAACAACAGCCTAAAGTACTTAAGTTTCACTTAATACAATCAATCCTGGCCGATCTTCCAAACCACGAGTATTCAATGGTTCCTCTCCTCCTGTTCCGTCTTAACCTCTAGGGCTTTCAGCGCAAGACCCTTATATCCTCGCTCCGTTACGCCGCAATACTTTACACCAAGGCCAAGTTTGCTGGGCTTGTCCGGACCCGAGAAGCCGTGGTTGTTCATTGCCGACTTCAGCGACTTGGTGTCAAGCGAGGGAATATGGCCGACGCACTTGCCGCCCACCATCCTCTGCGGGTCGTTGTACACCTTGAGGGCATCGCTCGTCGAGATGAAGAGGTCATCGCCCTTGACGCAGCTGTTGAGGACGAAGTTGTCGAAATCGTCCGCCGCCTCTTCGTAGTCCTGCAGGGCGTCCATGCTCCGCTTCGGCATGGGGTACAGCTGCTGTCCGTTCTGGTACCACTTCACCGCTCCTGCAACCAGCCATGCGAGCAACTCCTGCATGTTCTGCAAGGTGCTCAGCTTGGTGAGGAGTCGCGTGTCCACCAGCCCGTGCAACGGGTTGGCCGGATCGTACCCCTTCTCGTGGGGCGAGAAGTAGCGCCGCACGAAGCAAACCAGCTGGAGGCGGCGCCGGAGGGCAACGGACCAGGTCTTGTCCGTCCTCGGGAGGTAGTTCGTGCAGATGATGAGCTGCAAATGGGGCGAAGAAGGCGCAATCAGAATTTGGTTGGCTCACTTCAGCAACTTCGAGCATGCCACAAGAGATCAAGCCCTCTTGCCGCTGACAAGAGATCAAGTCCTACTGCTGCTGATCTTCATTCAAGTGCAAGAGTTCGATCGCAATCCATGCTGTGCAATAGATTGCGGACGAACATACATTGGCCTCACCAGAACGGTTGCGGTGAAGGTAACATAGTCCCGAAACAAAGGCCGAGCGGTGATGACATCGCTGCCGGTGAGCTTTTTCATAGCGGCCTCGTTAAGCGTATCGGATCTGTCGGTCTCTTCGACCACCGCTAGTAGCGCTCCAGCAAGCCCTGCACAAAAAGCAAAGATGTTCCGATAAAAACACACAGATTGGATAGCCCAGAAGACAGGATCGAAAGGACGGACACGAGAATCTGCTGGCGGACTGATCATTGCATTTCCGACAATATTCGATGAGGTAAAATGCTGAGTCAGGACATTGTAGTTTGCAGGACGATCAGACAGGATCGACAAGACCAACACGATAATTTGCCATCAGACAAACTGTCATGCATCCCTAACCGAATGAGATGCAGCATCATATTTGACTTTTGGAGAAAGAGGACGTTCTGGTGGAGTCTCACCCGCTTCGAGCGGCGAAGCGGCCCCCTTGTGGGCGGCTCGCTGCCCCTTTGAGTTCACCAGAATCTCCTTGCCGACATTCTTGAAGGCGGCGCCGAGGAGCTTGCGCAGCAGGGCGAGGAAAACGCTCTTGCCTGCACTCCCCTCGCCAACAAAGATCGGCAGTACCTGAGAAGTATTTTGAGGAAAAGACTTCACAGGGCTGCAGATGTGGAGGGCCACCTTCCACGAGAGTCCTCTGTTGTGACCTTCACCACAAAACGGGGGAAGCGCCGAGACCTTCGCATAAATGGGTGGCAGTCGATGGGCCAAAGATTCGCAATCCTTCACAACGTAGTCTCACAGCATTTGGTCTTATAGCAATTGGTCAATGAGGATCCCGTGCTAATGGCCAAAGACCTCATGCGATTGTTGGGCTGTTGAAGTTTCAAGGAGCCCGTGAATACATCAAGTCCATGAAGCACTTGAAAGGAGCACCTACCTGATTGCTTGTATGACCAGTCAGCCCGTACCCCAGCAGTACCTGGAGGTGCTCCAGAGCGGCCGGCCCATCCTCTCCGGAGGCGTGCATGATGTCCTCCAAGAACCGTACCATGTCGCCCCTCGGAAATGACAACCCAGCGCAAGGGTACGGCCAGTCGATCACCCGGCTGTTCATGAACTGCAGTGCAAATTGCAGACCCATGAGAATGTCGGACAGCAAAGACGGCACAAACGGCAATCTCATCTGCCGAGGGCTTCACAACAAAAGCAACCCTTGGGGAGCAAGGGCTAGGAGAGTCGCCAGAGCCTTTGAAAGGGTTCGGCCTAGTGCTAGTCGATTGAATAAGGAGGTCTACCGGCTGGCCGGTGGATCTGGCCAATGCCTCCATGATCCAAACTTCTCGATGAAGTCCCTAGCCTGATCTGCATCTTTGCGCGAGCACGAAATCATCACTCACTCGGGGGTAATGCGGGAGCAGCTCGCCAGTCCGCAAGTCGATGACGCCGTTCGCCACAGCCAGAAAGTCCTTCTGCACGTCCAGGAGGGACTGGAAGCCGGGCTGATAGAAGTATTCCTTGCACGTGCCCAGGATATTGGACATCTTTGCATTGAAATTGATGTTGATCAGCCTCTCCTCCTTCTCCGGCTTGGACTGCTTCCCGCCACCCGCCGGCTTCGACCTGATTGGAGGGCCTCCCTTCGCGCCCAACCCGCTGTCTTCATCGCCTGCCGGTCCGTCGGCCATGACGATCGAACGCCCTTCTCCCTCCCCCTGTTCTGCTTCTTGCATGTACGCGGCCTCGATCTTGGAGAGCTCCTCGCGGAGCACCCGCAGGATCCGGCCGCCGCTCTCGTCCTTGGCCCAGCAGCGACCGGACCAATAGAACGAGCCCGAGGAGGTGAAGGCAAACTTCAGGCCCGTCCGCACGTAGAGGCGCTCCAGGATGATGGCGCCACCAACGTCTCCTGCAGGTACAAAGAACTCTCTGTTTGAGGAAGAAGCACTACATACCCTCGCCAACAGCTTTGCAGAAGTAAAGGGCACGCACAAAGTGCGAGATTTGTAGCTAAAAAGCAGTTGTAGGGACCAATCATAGCTCGAGAGCTACTATTGCTGTCAGACTGAAGAACAGAAACGTGCGAGAATCACTGAAAAGGAGCCTTAGGGAGTGACCAGTTGTAGCTTGGCAGCAACTATTGCTATCCAAGTCCAGAGAGATACAGAAATCTCATGTGCACAAATACAAACAAGAAGTGCTTCCTAGAAGTTATCACGTTATCAAAGGGCAAAATGACATCTGCAAGTATGCTCGAGTTAAGCGAGCAAAGAGTAGAAACCTAGAATGCGATTGTAGGTAGCAACCGTAGGCCTGGCCTACCACAGCATTCTCAAAGAAAGGGGTAGTATTGCAAGCTGTAACTTAAGAGCTTCATAGGCGTGACTTCCAGTCACGCCTTCACGAGAAACAGTGAGCACTGATTGATAACCATTCGACTCACCTTTCTTGACGTTCAGATTCTCTCGAAGGAAGGGCAGCGGCAGCAGCTGCCGGTCGGAGTACAGGTGGTCCCTCTCACTGTTCAAGGGCTGGCTGTCGCCAAAGGCCGCGGCAATTGGCAGAATGAGGACGCCCAGGCGAAAGTTGCCCGACCGCGGGGTGGCCTTGCAGCTCTCTCCGTGGCAGATGTACGTCACCTCGAACCCCCGCCGCAGAAGCCCGAAGTTGGTGCTGTCGTGCACCCTCGCGCGAGATGCCGGAAAGTAGGGGCACGTCACGCGGCCGCCAGGCGCGATCCAGAATTCGTAGACGGCCCCAGGGCCCGTGGAGGACGGCTTGGCGGCGCAGAAGATCGAGGTGTTGTCGCCCCAGGTCGACAGCAGCTTCTCGAGCTCGCGCACCACCTCCGACCGAAGCTCGGGGTCCGCCAGGTCCGGTTCCTCGAAAGGAGACGCCGGCTCGGAGCTCCCCCCGGCCCCCGGGTTGCAGGACGAGTCCGCTTGCGACTCCGCATCGCTAGCTCCGGCATTCTCTTCCATGCACGCATTTGCACCAGGCAAATCACCCCCTTCTTTTGCAGAAACGCATGCCACCTGCAGGGGGAAAGGAGCGAGTCATGAACAAGGACAGGAGGATCACGTTGCTTTGCGGTCCTTGCTGTCTCTTCTACCTGCCTGCCAGAGCACAGACGGCCAAGTGCACACAAGTATGAACGGCGACAGGAAGGAAAAGTGTCTTTGCTGTCCGTCCTGTCCATCAAAGCACAGACGGCGACATGCTTGAGAACATGGGCAACGATAGAAGACACACGTGTCTCTGCTGTCCGTCCTGTTTGTTGCTCCTTCAGGAAGAGTCCCAAGCGCAAGGGGTGCATAAGAGTTGGGTCGTTTGACCGGTGTTTCGTCAAGACTTACCCCGCTTGTTTGTGCACCATCGGCGGCGCCACCTTCCACAGCGTGCACGCGACCTTCCATGTGCGCGCTTGCACCAGGCGACCCACCCCCTTTCTCCTTAGAACTGCCTGTCACCTGCAAAGAGAGAGCACGAAATTGTGAATCTCGACATGAGAAAGACCTGTCTTTCCTGTCCTTCCCGTTAGCCCGAGCACAGACAGCAGAGTGCGTGAGGCTTGGGGCGGCGATAGCAAACCACGTGTCTCTGCCGTTCATCCTGTCTGCTGTTACTAAGGGAGAATCGGGCTTTCAAGATGTTGTTCTCACTTTGATCCTCACGGGGGTCAGCATCGGCTGCACACCATCGGCAGCGCTGCCCTCTGCCTCGTCCATATGATGATATGCAGTGTGCGCGCTTGCATCAGGCCAAAGCTTAAGCGAGCAGGGTCCTTCTTCTACAGAGGCACTTTTTGCCTGGAGAGGGAGAGCATAAAATGAGGAATGACAACAGAAGAGACGCGTATCTCTGTCTAAAGTGTCTACCAGAGGAGGGCAGCAGTAGCCGGCCAGCTACAGTAGAAGTTCCACTAGTCTTTGCTGTTCGCCTTGTCTGCTGGGAAGGGGGCTTAATGAGAAGGGAATAGAACCAATTTGCTGTTGGTTTTTGTCCACCTTAAGCCAAGCAAGAGACGCAGCTGACGACAGACAAGGCGCTCGAGTTGGTGCCCTGTTTGCCAATCAGGTTTGGAAAAATGGCTTCAATGCATCCAGTCTTACCGCATCAGGGGCGCTGTCAATCTCCCCTCCACCCTGGTCATCCTGTGGCATCGCTTCCAAGAGTTCGGGCCGTGCTTTGAGCACTTCCCTAGCTTGGGTTTCATTGACCTGGAAGAGATGAGAGATGTACATGCATCGGTTGTTTGCTGCTGAGCGTCCGAGGTATCAAAGCTTCAGCAACATGGGGTGACTTTTTAAAACAATCTTGACGGCTGATCAAGTGCGAGAAAGCTGCCAGTTTTGGACACATCCAAGTGCGCAAGAACCAAGCTACCATGCCACACCACTTGGCGCACAGCAGATTGTCACATCTCCATTTCAAAGCATGCACAAAATTGTCTACAATCATGAGATATCGAAAGCATATCTGAGCAACCGGGCGAGGCTAGAGCTGTACTCACCTGCATCTCTTCAAGACTGGGCCCGCCGTTGGAGGTAGCTGTGTCGTGGAGCTGTGGATCCCTCACGTTGTTGCGCCGACGCTTCTTGTTTGCCGGTCGCTTGGTCGTCCCTTCCTTGGATGCTCCTTGGCAAGAGTAGGCCGGGCTTGAAGGCTCATACTGTTCCATCGTCTGCAATTCAAGGCGCGGAGATCGAGTCAGTGCTCACGTGGCACTGTGAGCATGGACCTTGAAACATGGAAAAAGATTTTGGCTTGTTTTCAGTAGGCCCTGGATCAGCGGCCTGAAAGCAGCCCACAGGAGGCACCAATCAGCCCAACAAAGCAACAGATCAGCCCCACTGCAAGCAACACGTCAGTCCGACAGCGCCGAGCCCGAAAGAAGCCCCACAGCGAACCCCAAGTCAGCTCGAAACAGCACGACAAATCAGCCTCATAGCACTTGCCAATTCAGCCCCAGACTGAGCAAAACGCCAGCTTGACAGAGGGTCTGAAAGCAGCTCCACAGCGGGCCCCAAGTCCACCCAACAGCGCGCGACAAATTAAGCCCATGGCAAGCACCTATTAATAGGCCCATAGCAAGCAAGGTTGCGAAGCAACTCCAACAGAGAGCACAACCTTGTACGAGACAGGGGGCCTCAGCCCTAGCAAGGTCCAAAAACGGCTCCTTGGCAAGCCCCAATCAGCCCCAAAGCATGCGCACAATCAACAACAGCAGTGGCGTCAGCCCGACAATCGGCTGCAAAGCAGCTCTAACATAGAGCACCATCTCAATGAGACAGCGGGCCTCAGCCCCAGCAAGATCCCAATCAGTCCAAAAGCAAGCGCACAATAGAGCAACGCCACTGGCGCCAGACCCCGGCACTTGTCTTGCATGTGCCGTGATCCTTCTCTTGACCAGAAAAGCAGAGCATGCAGAGCATATCAAAAACGATTGACATGGTGACAGCACAGGCATTGGAGAGAAAATTGGTACTTACCAATCGCTGACAGGAGCGTGCCGCTCTTATTGTGCTTGTGCGTCTCTGCCCCCCGTGTCAAGACAACTAGACGTTTTTTCCTTGCTGCTCTTCTTGCATGCTCTGCCCCTTGAAGATGCTTCTATGCAGGACTAAGCACCTCTCTGTTTCTGAAGATGGTTCTTGGAGCTTCCAAGCTGAGGTGGATATTAGCCACATGGCAAACATGGTGACTTGAGGCGGCCATGCCATGCCACCACCGCGCCAGCTCCTGCCGCCGCCAGCTCAGCATCTACCCCTGAAACAAAGTCACCTGCTGCCGGCCGGCGCCAGCTCTTGCCAGCGCCAACTTGCACTACCAGCTCAAACAGCAGCTGAAAAACGCCAAGCAGCACCACTTCTTGCAGCTGCCAGCTGCGCCGTGCAATGTGGTGCAACCACCCAGTGATTCGTTCAAGCCACCAACAGCTGGCGCACTTAGCGCAAGGCGTTAGCAGGCTGACGCAGCGCGCCATTGCAGCTAGGCTACAATGCGTAAGGCGCCACTCAACATGACAAGTCAATTTTGATTGGCGTTTGTAAAGAACGCTTTTGCAGCTGAGCTTGAACCTGCAGACTTGGTTCACAAAAACCGCCCTCAACCTAAGCTTCCGTCGAAACTCTGGAGTTTAAATTAACTGGCAATGTTGAAGAAGGGGCACGAACCTGCAAGTCAGTACAGGGTTGCAGCTTGGGCCTGGCCTATCCCCTGGTGGCTCTGGAGAAGACGGGAGTCTATCGGACATGAAGACTAAAATCATAAGAACACTTTTCTGACCAATCATAAGGTTAGAGATGTCAGTCCCATTCAATGTCAACCTTCCGATAGGGGTGTTGGGGGGCGCCCGGACGGCTGCAAAGCGCCTCTGAAGTGCCGAAGACGCCGGGTAAGGCATAGGGGCACCAGAGGACAGCGTATGAGCGTCCGGGACAGTACGGCGACCGGGTGCGTGGAATTGGGCGCCGGGGGTCGCCGCGGACCGAAGGTTGACATTTAGTGGTGTTGACATTCGCGGTGTCGAAATCGACGGTCGGGAGGCGTCGGGGTTTGGGGGGATGGGCGCGCGCGTCGATGGGCCGCCGCAGGCGATAAGGAGAATCAAATAAGTTAGACGTCACTGCCTTGGTAACGCTCAGGAACGTGGAGTACAGCAGGCGCAGTGGCGGTTGACTCATGGAGGCTGCATTAGCAGAGCTGGGCCGGCTGGCAGAGGAAGCAGAGGAGAGGTAAGTGATTAAGCTTTTAAATTGTTTTCCAGGGTGGGTGGGAAGGGTCGAAGCGAAGCTTCTCGAAAGAAGCGTAGAGTTAGCTAGGAGGCGCCACTGGCGCTCTCTCTGTAATGTTCGAAAGCAAGGAGGACGTCTTCTTTACTTGAACAAGACGTCTCCCTGTCGGTGAGGGCTGCCCGCGGTCGCCAGCGCGTCTTCTTGCGGCCGCGCGCGGTGCGTGCGGTCAGGCGGCCGCGGTGGTCTAAACCCCGGTCATGCGCACAGCTATGATGCGGGGTGACGCATTCCGCGCTTAAATTTCCTGCGTAATCCAACGGAACTGCGGCCGCTGGCTGTTCATCGCTCGACGCGCGAGCATTCCGATGACTAAAATCATAAGAACACTTTTCTGACCAATCATAAGGTTAGAGATGTCAGTCCCATTCAATGTCAACCTTCCGATAGGGGTGTTGGGGGGCGCCCGGACGGCTGCAAAGCGCCTCCGAAGTGCCGAAGACGCCGCCCCAAAAAGACAATCGTTTGCCCAAACGACAATTATTGGAAATAACAGTGTTCAGTGGTGTTTTGCAGGGAGGAGTTCCAGCGGAAGTGCGAGGCGCAGTTGCGCGCCATCCGTGGGGTGGGCTTGGGTGGGAGCTGCACAGCAAGTGAGAGAATGAGTGCGGGGGAGACGCAGCGGTTTTATGAGGGGGCTCTCAATAGCTTCGGAAAGATCGCGGAGAAGAGTGTTAACGAAGCGAGCAACAGTAGTCGGAAACGGACTTTTCAGCAGTACCAGGAGTTCCTCGCTCGTAATGCCTTCGGCGTCACGGTCGAGACCGCTACTTCTGCGGATGTGGGAGCGTTTGTTATGGGGGACTGGATCCCCAGCCATAGTGCCGGGTGCCGGACCAAGCTGCCAGGGACAGGAAAAACCGTTCCGTCAGCTTCCGCGGTAACCCACGTGGTCAAGGACCTGTCGAAGTCCTACTCTCTCCTCGGCTACGAAGGGCGGAACAATCCTGCGAAAGCGGAGGTGGTGAAATCCTTTCGTGTGGGTTACGAAAAATTGTTGCACGAGCAGGGGGTGAGAGTTCAGCGGGCGAAAGTCTTCACCGAGGTGAAGCTGGACGCTTTGCTAGCGCATCTAGCGCGGCTTCTCCGAGAAAGTTCACCGGGCCTGGAACGGTGCGTGCTGCTGTCCGACCAAGCGGCTGTCTTGTACCTCTGGGAGACACTTGCGCGCGGGAAGGAGTGTGGGCAGCTGCAACGACGGCAAGTGGAGTTAGAGGAGCAGGCGGCCTACCCGGGTTGGAGTAAGACAGTCCGGCAGGAGCCGAGTGCGCGGATTCCGCTTGCGGCGCCGGACTCGCAGGATCGGCTGACCTTCGTGGAGGCTGCTGAGGCGCTGCTCCTCGGAATGGTAGAAGCTGGGCATGCGGTTGGCGAAGAAGGGTTCCTGTTCCGGGCCATGAACAGAAGCCGGACCGGCTTCGTTAATGAGCCGATGAGCAGTGATACACTTAGGAAAAGGCTGCAGAGGCGGCTTAAAGAAGCGGGGTTGTTCGAAGGTGAAACCGTGCACAGTTTCCGTCGGTCCGCTGTTCAGCACGCCGCGGTAAACCTGAACTACAACATTAAGGAGTTGATGGAGTTAGGCCGTTGGAAATCTTATTCCGCCTTCCGACTATACGTAGAGGAAGTGTGGCGCAAATAAAGACTGATTCGACTCCAAATTTGTTGCAGCGATTCGATGCACAGCCGTCAAAGATTCAATACAACAAATGATATGTCCTGACGCATATGCCATTGGCTGAATAACGTGACGAATTGCGACTTGCGTTCACTCTGAATGTTTCATGTGCGTAGCGCTCAATGAGAGCTTAAAGACAACTTTCACTTTACAGGGCTAACTTTGACTGCCGCCTGCATCATCTTTCTGCGTACCTTGCTGTTACCTACGCCTCCTATTTCCAGTTAATCTTGAATACTCTAAGCTTGTACAGAGCGGGGTTCACGGTCCCGGCAGGCACCCGCCTGCTTGGGATGCATGCGTTTGTAGACCGCTCAATCTCTAACGGACCTGCCACAGTCGCCTCGCTGCCTAGGTGCATCAGCTCTAGCCACCAATTGGTGGTGTTCGCCTCTGGTACCACCAGAATCACGTCAGTCCTGAAGTTACGCAGGGACTGAATTACACTGGGCAATGCCCTAACCGGTGGGAAGATCCACGCCGTTTCGTTTCTGTCTACAAGGGTCCTCCAGTCTATGCGGAGGGCGTCGACTGCAAAGCAGCCTGGCATATAGCGAGGGGTCACGAACCTCTCTGCCACGTGCCACGTGTCGGACGCAAAAAGGTCCACGTCAGGCCGCCCGAAGAGTGAGAAGGCAGCTTGCAAGACTGCCGGGGCAAGGCCCCAGTCCGAAGCGTCCGGAACTCGGCTGAGCGCATCTTGTACAGCCAGCTCCGCCCGCGGTTTCCATTGGGCGAGTACGTCGAAATCTACCTCTGAGCAGAGCGTAAAGATTTCCTGGAGGACGGCGTGGACGTCCGGCGCCGCGCTGCGCATACTGTTAACGGCGGCCACCGCGCCCTGGTTATCGCCAACCAACAAAACTGCTGCCCCGGAGAGGAGGGGGCGGTGGAGAAGCACGGCTTGTTGAAGGATTCTTAGGAATCCAATCATCTCTCGCGCTGTGCTGGACTGGGTAGCTTCCGCCTCGGTTAATGATCCTGCCACGTGGAAGGGGGGGCTACCGGCGAGGTGGAGGGATCCCCCGAACCCGAAGTCCGAG
>DF238022.1:0-15073 GCA_000708835.1 Klebsormidium nitens | reverse complement strand
AACCTTGAATTTTCCGAGTACACTCGACGGAGAAAGTACTGCCGCAGTGTACAAGTGCAATTCTGACAGACTTGGACTCGGTCCCTATACGTGGCACTCATCGGACGGTGCCAGCCCCAGCCAGCGGAAAGTTCGGGACCCCGAAATGTACCTAGTTAAAGTGCGGTTTTTGACAACGGGATGGTCAATGTAGTGTGGACCTGGGGAACGGGATGACGGCCTACAGGGAGCTGCTCGACTCTGCCGGGATCCCCTTCGGCAGCCTGGATCACACCCTCACACAGTCGGGCGGCAGGCACGCCTTCTTCAGCTACGAAAAGTCGGTGCGGGCGGGGCTGGCGATCGAGCCGTGGAAGGCGAATCAGATGAGCAACATGGTGAAGATGGTGCTGGACGGGCAGAGCGTGAGCATGGACCTTCGGGGCGACGGTGGTCTGATCATACTGCCCCCCACGTCGATCACCTTCAGCAAGACCACGGGCGAGACCCGGTACTACCAGGCCCTCCGGCCGATTCCGGGCAAGGGAGAGCTGCCCGCCATGCCGCCAGTGCTGATCGAGCTGCTGAACTCACAGGCCCCCGCTCAGAGGGAGGGCACGTGCCGGGGGCCGAGGCCAGCCAGTAGGGTTGCGAGAGGGGCTGGGGTTGCCCTCGGGGTCGAGGGTGAGACGGCGCGGCCGATCCCGGTGGCCGAGGGCGAGCTGTCCGCCTCGGTCGTGGCCCGGTTGGACGCTATCTTGAGTTGCCGGGGCAGCCGCTCTTACGTGTACTACAAGAGGGAGCGCATGGAGAGTGGCGAGTGGCGCTTCGAGTACAAGCCTCAGGGGGGGGTGGGTGTGCGGTCACGACGTGGCGCACAGGGGCAGCAACAGCGTTTCCTTCTATTACGATCCCCAGACGGACCGATTCACCGAGCGGTGCCACGGCGGGGTGTGCGACCGGCGTGCAAGGACGGAGTTGGAGGAGGATCCTGCGTTGGCGGGCATCGTCGTGGGGGAGTGTGGCATCGGGCCCGTCTCTGGAACGGACCAGAGCATCTACAAGCGGGTTCCGCTCGACATGGCGGCAAGGTACCTGTGGTTGTCTGCGGATGGCGGGTCGCGCCTCCTTCGAGCTCTCTACGCTGGGGATCCGCGCATCAAGTGGGTGGCGGGCAGCAGCAGCGGGAGCGGTGCCGGCTTTTACTTCTGGAACGCGCGGGTCTTCGAGAAGGACATCCCGGAGGCACAGGGCGGTATGGTGCACAACATCATAGCCGACCAGCTGACGCAAGCGACCGACCGGGCGTACAGGGAAGCGGCCAAGCTGGCGAAGGCGGCTGAGGAGGAGGGCGACGAGGATGCGGTGAAGCGGCTGGCAAAGCTGCTCCCGAAGAGGCGGCCCCGCTGGAATGGGGCCGGTGGCCCCGGTGGTGTGATCAAGTACGCCAGGCACCGCTTCTACGACCCGAATTCGCACGGGACTTGGACTACGTGAGCAAGTGGGCCCTGCCCGTCAAGAACGGGGTCATCGACCTGAAGGACGGCACGTTGAAACCTCATCACCCCCGGTACCTGTTCTCTTCTACGCTCGGGTCGGACTATCCTCGAGATGGCCTCCTGCACCCAACGCCGCTGGTCGACAAGATCTTGAGGGACGCGTGGATGGTGGACGTGTACCCGGAGCGGGCGGAGATCGTGTCCTACCTGCAGCGGGTACTGGGGTGAGCTCCTTCTGCAGCTGGTGTTCGGGCACGTGCATTCTGATGAAAACATCCGCACTGGTCTGCCATCGGGCGCCCGCTTCAAAATGGATATATTGACGACGACGGCGAATCTTCTTGCAGGTACTTGCTAACCGGCGACGTGGATGAGCGGGTCCTGGTGTACATATGTGGTCCTACAGCCTCCGGTAAGCCTGCACCTCATCGATATGCCCAGATCCGCAGGATGTAACCTGGAGTGAAAGAGGCGGGACAGCGAACCCGGGTGAACAGTGCTTAGCCCCCCCCTGCTGTGTCGTGCAGGCAAGGGGCTGCTGATGGAGGCTGTCAGAGACTTGCTGGGGTTGTTCTTCCTCCAAGGCAACAAGAGCCTCATCTTCAGGGCTGCGGGGCAGGGGGAGATCTCCAGGGGTGGTGCGAACACGGATTTGGCAGCTACGAAGAAGAAGCGCGTGGTGTTGATCGACGAGAGCGGCGCAATGGACCGGGTGGATGATGCAGGAGTGAAGTACATGACTGGGGGGGCGGACATAAACGCGAGGGATCTGTACGAGAGGGGTGCGGATGCGACTTTCAAGCCGACGGCCAAGGTTTGCCTTCGAAATCCTCTCCGACAATGATACGGGTTGTCGTGGATCAACGTCTTTTTCGAGAAGGGACGCTTCGCTACTCTAGAGCTTAGGCAACGGTGTTTCGAATGCATTGACTTCGCTTGAGTCCTTGTATTTTATCCGTGCAGATTGAGCGTCCTTGCGAAAGCCTTGGAAAGTATTTAGACCGCTGGATGAAGATCTTACGGGTTGGATCGCATCTTAGGGCGACCCACAGACTTGACCTTCGCAGAAAATCGCCTTTATAGTGGCGTTTCGACACCGTGCTCGACGTCCCATGAGCATACCGGGCACAAACCAAAATCGGAAACCCCGAATTAACGCAGCTTTGCTGGGGGACGGGTCGGAAAGATGGCTCCTGTTCTCTGATGAACGAGAGACCTGGTACTGGGCCTTTGAAGCCTTGTGTATGACGCGCTCGTGCTCGCTCTCTTTGCAGTTTGTGGTGACGTCCAATCGTCCGCCGCTTCTTGATTTTGCGGATGCTGCGATGGAGGATCGGCTGATATACTTCCCGTTGGAGCGTTCTTTCGTCAAGCGAGAGAATTACGTGGAAGGGGACCCGAGGATTCGTCCGAGGGATCTGACGTTGAAGGACCAGATGAAGACCCCCGAAGCGCAGCAGGAACTTCTGGTTTGGCTGGTGAACGGGCAAGTCACCAATTCGAAGAACGGTGGCATCGGGGACCAGCCCGCATATCTGAAGCAGTGCAAGCAGGAGCTGTATGCTAGTAACGACCCATTGGAGGTGTTCATAAAGTCGGAATGTGAGGTTGGACAGAGCTTCCTGATCCAAACCTCTGTCATGCACGCGGCATACAACGCGTATCTCAACCAAGAGCAGAAGGGGAAGTGCAAGCCGTCTGCCCTGACGAAGGATCTGAAGGCGAAGGGTTTTAACAAAGGGGAAAGGATCAGGCATCATGCTACGATGAACCAGTTCACGGCATACAAGGGTTTGCGATTGAAGAAAGAGAGTGTCTCTTGGGACATGGTGCAAGGAGTGTTTCTAGAAACAGATGACGAGCGAAGGGCTGGTCGCCGCTAGAAGCAGTTGAGAGAAGAATATATGGCGGATTCTCAGAAGCAGCCTAGATCGGACAGGTAGCGTGCAGGTATTGATAGTCAATGTCGTTATAGTAATTATTATCTGTCGAAGTGCTTGCCCAACCAGGAATGTCATACCAGCGTCACATTAGAGCATTGACAATACCTTCGCATCCTTGTAGTATGTCAACGCTAGTGGTCCACGGCCGAAGCCTGAGCAAGCATGTGTAGGATTGCAGATCGATAGCTCGGTTAGTATGTACATTAGTCAAACGTTCTAGCCTCGCTCAACCGGTATCCCCTCACATGAATACATCTACTTCTTGGCCCGCTTCAGACCTCTTGCATGCTGTATGTACGGTCTTTCCTGGCTGAGGAATGCCACCTTGTCTTGTACGACGAGGAGACCGACCGCTTCGTTATTATTAGGTCTCTTCCTTTTGTTCCTCTCCTCGCCTCCGAACTTCGCGTTTTTCCACTACTGCGCACGGTGTACTTGCCCCTGGGCCGTTAGTGGGGCGCTCTGTCTGGTTAGCTTCAGTGTGGGTTGAACAAGGGCGCGGTCGCATGTATTTCAATGCTTCAAGCAATCTAGGGTGCCTCTCGTCTGAGTCATGATTATGATACTCGATTCACATTGACAGTGAGTAGAATGATGTCTGATCAAGCGCCGCAGCCCGCTTGGTGCGCTCGCGCGTTCCCGGATAACCGTACTCATTGTCTTATTCAATGCAAGGGCACCGTCGACCTGAGGCTTTGAAAACCTCGAGATCGGTCCCGCCTGCATAATACTTTCGATCAAGATACTGACGGGGAACGAGTTTTCAAGTTTGTGCCGACACTCAAATCGAGTGGTGTGTAAAACATGCACTTTTAAGAACACTCTGGCTTTGTGGTCGTCGAGAATTGCAGCAGAGTCAAGCTACATCACGTTCCGGTCCGGGCCGTGAGTCTCTGGCACAGTCGAACCCATCCAGTGAAACTAAACCACCGAGTCAGACTCCTGTGGATGAAAATGCGTGCTGTTTTCGGACTTCTATTCGGTTCAAACACAAAATACTTCTCGTCCCAAAAACCCCCAGATGTCTGCGCGTCAAACTCAGTACACGCGGCGGATCAACTCTCGGCGGGTTGTTCTTCCAACTTTTACGGCACCAGGACCGTCCCGCAAGATTTGTGCGCTCTGCATTTCGCAGCAAACCGGAGCCGATTCAACCTCACTCGTAACATTCTCGAGCGTGCGCGCGATTCGCTTTCCGATTGAAGCAATCAGTTCCTACACTCTCAATGCTCTATCTGTACACGCAAGCTATTGTCCCCAAGAAGCGGCAGCACTTTCGCAAGGAGCATGGATGTATCAATGGGCTTCGTGAGGTAGACATCCATCCCGGCTTTGATGCACGCGCGCTGGTCGTCGCACGATGTGCCGGCCGTGAGCGCGACAATGATCACGTGGTCCCCCATCCCGCGCGCTCGCTCGAGGTCGCGCACCAGCCGCGTCGCCGCGAGACCGTCCATGACGGGCATCTGAAAGGCAAACACTGACGGTTTCGTCTAGCTCTTTAGCTTCTCAAAGGCTTGCGCGCCGAAGGCAGGAGGAGCTTGAAAACAACACGTCTGGCCTTTGACTCGGGTCAATAGTCCTGGCTTCGGTACTCTTCCAATAGCAGATTCCAGAACCGTGAATGAAAGAATCATCAAAATCAGGCTCCAGCTTGTCCGACAGCGATTTGGACATCAATCACCTCGTATCAAATTTTTGATGAAGCAATAGACAGCCTGTACTGTTGATTGTGCGGAACTCTCCCCGCGCTTGAGCGGCGCTCAAGACGCCCCAGGCTGCTTGCAAGTACTAAGCAGTTTGAAGCACGCATCGTCTGAAGGAAGAGTACCGAACCAAACACGAACCAGCATCGGGGCAACCGGTGAGACAGGTGTTCACCATGAAATCCATAAGCACGAAGTCATATCTCTCCTCGCCGGCCGCGGCCCGCCGCTCGATATCGTCCACGGCCAGCCGCCCATTCTCCACCGCGACGGCGCGCGCACCCAATTTCGCCATCGCCTGGACTGCGAGCTTCCGCAGAAGGACGTTATCCTCGGCGATTAGAACCGTCCGGCCTCTCAAAGGGAGGTTCAAACCCTCCGTTTGGGTCTTGGATTGAACGCTTAAAACCGCTGCTCTGTCCACCTGTTCAAATTCCGGTTCCTCCGCCAAGAACGCGTCCAGTCCATCTCGTCCCACGCGCGCGCACACGCCTCGACGTTTCGCCCCTTCCGCGCCCTCTCTGTCGACCCCTGCCACGGGATGCCCCGATTGCCCGGCCCGCGGCTCGTCTTCCTGCCTGAAGCTCTCTCCCGGGCTGCCGAGCGGCTTGGGGGATCCCGGTTCCGCCGTTGGGCCTGGTTCCGTTCCGGCCATCGTGTGCAGCAGGCGCTGCAGCTTGGATTCGTACAGTGGTTTGGTGGCGATCGCCAAGAAACCCGCCTTTCGCAGCGTGTCCCGGACGCAGACCGGCGTCGAAGCCTTCACCACCCATGCGACCGGTAGGTGCGCCCCGCCCTGAAGTCCTGCCCATAAAGAAGGTCGCGAACGTATGGTGAGCCATTTTAAAGAGGATGCTGACAATGAGGAAAGGCGAACGGAAGCCCGGAAGGCTTAGCGATGCACAGGCCGGTCGTTCGCCTATATTGATAGCATGTGGGGAGCTCGTGGCGTGCAGTGCCCTTGAGAGTCGAACAATAGCAAGGACGGCGCAAAATTATAGGTCGATGCAGATATCAAGAACGTGGTCAGCATCCAGATACTGATAAACACACTCGTCAGCACGAAATAGAGTAAGAGATTTCATCGAGCAAGCCCCCAGTCCGTTAGCGTCTTTTGTGTGACTGTTGTGTGACTGTTTGCTGCTGCTTATACATTTTATCTTACTTCATTTCAAATGATGAGAGGACAGAACCCGGGACGTGTGGAATGAAAGCACGAGATCAAATTGGTCAAGGGCTGACTGAAAGACGGTTCGGGATGTGTGGCCCGTTCCCCAAGGAGCCACTTTGACCACTCACTTCCCCCAATTTGAAGGGCATCGCTGTTTGACCCAGCTAGTTTCGTGAAGTTTGCACGATTCGCTCTGCAATCTTCACACTCCGCAAGGTGTGTCCGGAATCTATAACAAAAACAGGGCCAGCCGTCGTACCGGAATTCCCAAGGGCATGATGAACCTGCGCCAGGTATCCCTCCAACTCCTCCATGGTCAAGTCCGTCGGGAGAATGGAGACCGCAAGGATCGCACAGTCAACAACCTTGCAGCCCGCGGCAGCAGGCGGCGACCGCGGCCTGAAGGGTGTCTCAACGCCCGCAAAGCCCCCCCCCGGCGCAGAGAACCTATCCTTGCTGCGCACACTTTGTCCTGCTTCGAGATCTACTACCGCCGGCGCTTGTGATCGTTTCGCTGACGGAAACCGGCGGAATAACATGGACTGTGTGCGCCGGACTCTGATCGCCGGGGCTGGTGTCCCGCCCGGTTGGTGCGCGTCGCCGTACGCCCAGCTCTGCGAGAGAGCGCGCCCGGTGGCTAGCCCCGGGTCCCGCGAATGCTCCGCAAGGCTGCTCAGCGCTTCGATGACGTCACGCCAGCACAGTGCCTCCACCACCGTCGCGCCGTGCCGCCGCATGGACGCCGCCGAGAGCGACCGGGTGAGGAAGCTCGGGATGCCGAGCACCACGTTGAAGTGCACGGGGGGATTCCCCCGGGATATAGGCGGCGACAGCAGGGGCGGCCGCGCGGCCGCGAGGGCGAGGTCGAAGCGGAAGAGCGTCCCGGGGCCGACTTTGTCGGCGATTGCGATCGAGCCCCCCATCATTTCGACAAGATTTCTGACGATTCCCAAGCCAAGGCCGGTTCCCCCGTGCTCGCGCGTGGTGGACAATTCCGCCTGGGCGTAGTCCTGGAAAACGACAGCGCGCCTTTCCGGCGGAATGCCGCATCCGGAGTCCTCGAGTTCGAACCGCAGACGAACCAGTGGGCTCACTGATAGTGGGGAGGTCAAGGAATGGGAGGGGCTTCGCCCCGAGATGGACCAGCGAGGAGAGTCACGAGGGCTTTGGTTGTCGTTTTCCAAGTAGCAGCGGATGAGGATGTAGCCCCCCTGCCAAGAACAGGCGACAGTTGCGTTTGAAACCGGCTTATTTGCAATTGACAGGAGGAAAGCGACGAGACGGGAGATGCAGGGTGTCAATGTTTTTGAGAATGCAGCACGTTTTTGCAGTGCTCTTGAGAATCTGCAGAGAAGACTTGCATCGAGCATCTGTTGACTTGCCGCCTCGAAGTACATGTGAGCGCTTCAATTGGAGCCGCTGGTCAGGACTGGGGATGTCTGCTCTTAATTGCACTGAGCCGCTCCAAGTGTAATAAAGGTACATAATCAATCCCTAAAATCGATACTTTTCCAGCCTTCGAAATATTCCGTTGTGCTCGATCTTGAGAGGGTGCTTTAAGCCGCTATTATTCTGAAATTAGCCCTATTGTGATTGCTTTCTACAGCAAAGTATTTCAGAGCTAGTCCAGAACTGAAAAATGTGTTTAACAACTTAAAGCAGTCCGTTTGAATCGAAGAGACAGCGGCCGCTTGAAGCAACGCTGCAGCATTTCCAAGAGCAATTTGAAGAATCTCTATGGGCACACTCAAGGTTGTCCTCACAGAGTTTACGAGGGCGCGACATAATTACACCAGGCTGCGCAAATATGCTTCATAATTCTGCTGAATGACCCTGCAAGTGGTAAGCCTCTGCAAATGTAGTACGAAGCTCAAGAAGGGTAGATTACCTTTGTGAACTTGATGCTGTTGCTGAGAAGGTTCATGAAGATCTGGCGACAGCGCGTAGGGTCGCCACGAACTAGCGGGATAAGATCTGTAAGAGAACGAAGCGAATTCCTCATTTCCATCCTGAAGAGACTACAAATCTCTCCTGTAAGGGCAACTTGATTGACCTCGCAAAAACACGCCTCTCAACCCCTGGTACGTTTCTGAGTATCCTTGATCCTCTCAAGCCTTCCTCCATATCTCCTAATGTTCCCTAACGATGGTAAACCTTCTATGGAAGTTGCTCACGATCTCTGTAAAGTAACCAACACCTCATAGCTTCACATGAGGTCCAGAGCCTCCAAATTCTCAAGTTGCCAGCATGCCGAGGAAGGTATCCAATGAACATACTAGCAACCTGACCTTCAGCATACGCAGATAAAGATTGCCTTTACTCTTGAAAGCGCAGGGAAAAACATAGATACAGATCCTTCAACCGCGCTCTGGAAGTTACGGGTAACACAAGGTGAGAAGATGACAATTTTGAAACTTCCTCGGCTGATCCAAAGATGCCTAAAAGGCACATACCTGGCATGTCCAAACCGAGTTCGACACCTTTCATAGTGCACTGTACTGTAAAAACGTCCACCAAGGACTCCAGTAGATTGCTTAGGTCGAATTCCACGTGCTCCAGTTGCAGATGCCCAGCTTGAATCTGCACGTGATTCAAAATAGAGAGCGATGAAGATGGAGAAATCGCACTTCCTAGTTGTACAGCACGCGGTCAAGTGGCGCCGCAGACAGGGCGTCTGACCAAGCGTCGCTTCCGAGACCTGTCCAGGAAGAACCGGTCGCAGTACGGATCTTTCGAAACCTTGAGAAAAAACGATACAGGGTGGCAACATGTCCGAGACATGCACAAGACGCCTGTGCGATGCGGTTCACATGAGCAACTCTCCAATCGATCCACAGTATCGACATGGAGATCAGACGACGATATAACTTGATTGCCTACACTCAAACATGTAAGTTCGAAGCACCCACACGCCCAAACCAAGACTGAATGTCCGTTTTCGGTCAAATAATGTCCAGACCCTGCGCGATGAGCGAATCCGCACCTTGCTAAAATCCAGAATATCGTTGAGCAGGTTCAGGAGACCGACGGTACACTCCTTGACTTGAGCCACCCGGACTGACTGCTCCGCTTCCAAATCTGACTCCAAGATGATGTCCAGTATGCCCAACATCGCGGCCAAGGGAGTCCGGATATCGTGACTGCAAACAGTATATTCTGCCTTCATCCTCAGTTCTGATAGGCTTAAGACAGTCTGTTTGCTTCGCAAAATGAGCACAGAAAGGCGAACTCTCCATAACGAGCCAGGAAGCTCAGGTTTGCAGCATAATTTTGTGCTACATCAATACTTCGTGAGCGGCGTTTGCAGAGTAAGGCTGCCTAAGCAAGCTCAGCTGACGTGGCGGGCTCCCTGAGAGGGCTCAAAGAACTTGGTAAGCAACATATGTTTTGCTTTGTCAAGCAGCAAGACCTTTGCTTGAGTAGAAGCACTTCTTGGCGCATCCTAAGAAAGGGCCCCGCAGAAAGCTGTTAATGCGAGTTTCATACTAGGTTCAGGATGTCATCGCTCTAGGACCAATGCAGCTCGTCCAACAAACTCCGCAGGACTTTTCCCACCTCCTGATGGCCTTTGAATCGAGCGAGAAGAGTAGAGAGTCTGCTCACCTGGTCTTAGCGAAGAATTTTGTCTTGAACTCTTCCCTCGCCTCGGCCTGCCTCTTCGCCTCGAAACTCCGAAGCAGCTCCGCTTTCAACCGCACGGCCTTACTTATAGGGTCTGTCAGGTATATAATAGCAAGAAAACCCAGCCCACAGATGCCAACTGTCACTGAGCTGATGATGTAAGTGGCATCCCGCCGCTGCTCGTCAAGCTTCCCATAGACGGCCTTCCTTGGAAGAATCGTCACCAGCTTGAGCGAAAGCCCTGTGTAAGCTATATCTTTACACGCGATGCTGTAGCGCCCCCCCTGGAGGCGTGCTTGTATTGGGCCTTTGTCACAATCAGGCAACTGCGGCGGGAGAAGTGCAAACGTTTCCCTGATGAGGGGGCTACTCGACTGGCTCGCTTCGAGCAAGGTCGGTGTTCCTGACTGATTGGCCTGGCGGTAGTCGTGCACCGAATCTGCAACGAGCGTCGTCCCGTCTAGTACAAACATGTCGCCCCCTTTCAGATCAAGCCCCTCGACGAAGTCTCCGATGGCTGTCAGATACAGCGCACTGGAAATAACCCCAAGAACCATGGTGGATCCTGGCAGCGTGTAACGCTTGGCAACGACCAGAAGAGGCTGCCGTGTTGCCCCGACAAGTATCTGGACCGCTAATCCATCAGGGCTACTCAATGCTCTTCGGTAGAAGAGCCGGCTGCGGATGTCGACAGGGACGTCAGGAGTGACGTTGGCAACGAAGCTTCCATCAGCTGGAGATACATACTGCACAGACACAGAGACAAGTATGACTACTGCAAGTGCTATTTTGTTTCAGGTGCCTCTAAAAGCTGAATCATTTGTCAGGTCTCGCAAGTTAGATGAAAGCAGAACATACTGACCACCTTGTGACGAGAATTATCTCGGAAGGGCCCCAGTCGATCAAAAACCAGAATTTTGACCAATTTTGTCTGAAACAGATGGACACTGTTGCTGGGTTGCCTAAGATTAATTCTGCGCATAGTCAGCTGGTAAGGTCCCTACTGAACGAAAAATCGATGACTTCGTGCTAAGTCACAAACGAAAGAGACGAAAACACAAAGTGCTGGCTCGTTCTATGAGAGGTAGAATTGGACTATTGCCAAAAGTCGAGCTCAATGTAGAGCACCGGCCCTTAGAAGTTCAAAGGCCTTCGAAGCTCCGAACATGGCAAGCAATCTGCAAGCTTTAAGCGTGGACAAGACAAGAGCACGGCCCATTTGTACACACAGGTTCCCATTGTCAATTCCGGCTTCTCCAATTTCGCAGGCAAAACGCAGTCAAAAACAGTATACCTGTCGTCCTGTGATTGGCTCACCGTTACATAGCGTGGGGGAGCCTGGCCCTTGGGCAGGGTCTGGTTTGCAAAGGTCCACAGCAGACTTGTGTTAGCATAGGGGCTCGTTGCATTGTCAACGGAATTGACAACCACGTAGGGCCCCTCCTCCGTGGTGAGTCCCAGGCCAGAGACTGTGTTGCAGCTCTGGAACGTCTTTCTCAGGGAGGATGCTGTAAGATCCTGTTTTTGATCTACTGTCAGGTTGAGGCCTGGGCTGTGAATCAGGTCAAGATACTGCGCAAAGCTTGTGCCGCATGGTTCTGCCTTGTCCAGCAGCTGAGAGACGCTACTGGAAATATGCAGAAGGATCTCTCCTTGGTAGGAGTGCACCAGGCTCGAAAGGTAGGTCGAGGAGGCGGCGCGTGTGAAGTGAAATGTGATGGTCGTGGTACCGGCCAGCAGACTTGCCAGCAGAACCTGGGGAAAAGTCAAGATATTCAGCTTTGGTCTACTTTGAGTGATTAATCAGACTCCTTAGAAGTCAGCGGTTGGCCTCAAGTGGTGCCAATCAATGACTCAGGGCCAAAGCAAGGGAAATGCAGTAGCCTGAAGGCATTTTTGGAATGCTCCACTTCGGCTCGTGTGGTGTTCATGAAGATGAGGATTGCTCAGATTGCTGAGCATATGAAGAATTAAATGAATTGTTGCAGAGCTTCCATTGGGAGCTCAAAAGCTTGAATCTAGAGCACCACCTACACAGCGCTAACCCTGTAGTGCGACTCCATCCAGACGTCCCACGCAACCACATTGGATATCATGCCATGAAGGTGGTGAGTTGTACAGCAATTGACCTTCAGCTGCGCATAAGTTGGCTTTATGCTATACAGCCCCCAAAATTCTAAGGCTGCCTCCATTTGATCTGTAGCACATTAACACACCAATTGCGCCTCCTTAGCAATTCTGAGATTTTAAGAGAAGCATAGATTCTCCTTTTCCGTCTAGCAGCTGTGTTTTCCACATTCAGTTTCACAGCTTTGGGAACTTAATTCGGTACTCTTACAAACTTTGAAACGACCAGCTGCTGACCAGGTTTCAGATGGTTTCTATACATCAATCTTAAGGAGAAAGCGCGACAGCCAAATTCCAACTCACCATGATACCCAAGCGAAGGAGCCTAACGTCTGACCAACACTTTGCATGGCCAAACGGCAGTGCGTCCATTCTGCTGCGCCTGTTGGGTGAACTGTCATACGGCTGATCTCTGTCCATTGAATCTGAATTTAAAATCTCATGTAGAATGGACTCAAAAGCACTGGTGTCAGTCTAGTGCCGCGGAAAGGTGGTGAAAACTAAGAGGATTGATCTTTGCTTTGAAATAATGTCTGCCTAGGCCTATCAGTGATAGCCTTGTTTCTGTCGCTAATTGTATCTAGCTTGCTTCATTGGGGTTTGCTCCCAGCTAGAGTCGTTGATTGATGGCAGCAGCCAGCAGCCAGCAGCCAACAGGGCAACCACGTCTGAGAACCTGTTCTTTGATGAGTTCTCCTGGTTTAGCCAAAGAAGGAAATGCAGTTTAGCATAATGTAAGTCCTATGCTGAGCGTTCTGCAGCAATCCTGGATAACTGTGAAAGACGGCGCCCCCGGTGCAGCTTTCGCTTATCGAGTCGCGCTGTTCTGTGCTACAATCTCTTTGATCGAAGAGAATCTGAGCACGGACATTAAGCGCAAAGTCAAAAATTCAGAACCTGGACTGCTGGATGAGCAATGTCACAGTTGGCTGGACCATCTGGTCTCGACCGCCTCCCACTGAGGGCCATGGCCCTTGAAGTTCCTCATAGACTCAGGGCCAAGAGCCTCATGAGGCATGGGGCCTGGGATCGAGCAATGTGAAAGGGACCATGTGAGGAACGCAAAATGCTGAGTTTCCTGTTGTTCTAGAAGCCCTGAAGGCGGCCTTCCAGCCTGCTGATGAAATGTCGTACCTAGATACCACATGTACTGCAAGGCGTCTACCTAGTATAGCCTTTCGGATGTCCGAATTCGTTGGCCGAGGCGATCTCATTATGATTGCCGGAGCGGGCCGCGTTAGTGAGGTTCGACTCTTGAGGTGCTGTGGCACTCCACATATGACATTAAGTTCGGCCAACTCTCGTTCTTGTTCTTCTTCTTGTTCTTGCATATTTATTGCCTGCTCAGTGGCTGCCTAATCATGAACATTTTCGCAACGGTGTTTTATGAATTAATTATTCGACTTCTATCTCAACCGCAAGATCCCGTGTTAAAAGCAGGTAGGAGATTTATCACGCGTCAGGAGACAAGGTGGATCGGATATCGCTATCAGAAAAGCTCGCACGGCCAAGCCCCGGGCCGCCAACCACCGTCACATATATCCTACATGTATGTAGCCCCAGCCTCCGTGCATCTTTGGGTCCATCGGTGCCTTGACGCCGGAGCACACTGGAGGCGGCTCCTGGCCAGTCTAGGATCTGCAAAATCCGAACTACGGTATACGCCGGATAACAGTTCTTTCTCATCGACGGTAGCATCGCAGCCAACCAACCGTCCGCGCCGTCGATTCCACGCACGTGAATCTTAGTGACTAAAGCTTTTGAACAAAGTTAAACTGCTCTACATTACGTGGAACATACATGGCGGACCATACATGGTACGATCCTTGTGACGTAACCGTGCCCTACTTCTGCAGCTTTTCAGAAGCAACACAGAATCTGCTAGGGTTCCCTTTGCTCAGGCATCCTTTCGGATCATTGTCAGGCAACCACGTCGCCACCTTAAGTTTTTCTTCAATGTTTAATTCATCACCGCAACCCTCTCATTAATCTTTCACCCTCTTCCCTGAGAACCCGCATCACTCGCCTGTCAGAAAAGCTCCAAAAGCGTCATCAACTCCTGGAGGATCATGGTACTCGGGGCACCATTTAAAAAGTGCTGATGTTACCTAATAAAAACTTACGTCGTACTCTGCCGATTCAAATCCCGCGTTGCGCACTTCATTTATGGCGAGGATTCAGCCACAACCGGTTTTAAACAGGGGTTTCCTTACAGACGGTGGTCACTGCGGCGAGGGTTGGAGGGTTGCCGACGAGTCGCATTGAGTCGCTCTAGCGGGCCTGGGCACCCATCCAACTACCGCATTTGGGTCACGTCATGCTCAGCGTATGGTATGATTACGGACGATATCGTACGGCCTGGATTTGTTCGCTGACATGATCACCCTTCAATGCAGCATGCAGTGCGTGTCCCACGTGGCATACATTCTGTCAAATTTGCCTCCAAACCCCTGTCCACTTTTGTCTGGCCGTGTGTCAACAAGGTATTCGATCTGACATTGAGTTGGCTTGACCAACGCGCTGTTTTGTATTTACTGTGATTTGTTATTATACGTATTAGTTGGTCATAAGACCCAATTTCAATCTACGGTAAGACTCTGATGCTCCGCATGTCACTTTTCACATATTCCCACATGCTAAGTTTAACGTGGAAACCTTCAGCTATCTTGCATGCGCATAAAGGACCGCTATCATTATAGCCGCATGCATTTGCTTGGTCCACCTTGTGCTTTCAGTTTGAGAGATTGTGAGACGGTGATCATGGCGGACCAAGAGAAGACCTAAGGTAGCCCCCTGTGAACTGTGAATTTAGCCTCAATGACAGAGATTGTGCATTGAGCATCGGTGGAATGACTCGAGAATCAGCAGCTGCAGACACCTGTTTGCATTTTCAGTAACCTGTGGGCAGCTTTGGGAAAAAGTCCGACCCACATGCAAGGTCTTCTGAAGGAATGCACGGCGCTTGTTCGCTCAGGATCAAAATCGCAAGATCTTGTGCGGAAGGTTTCCATAAACAAAGTTTACAAT
>DF238023.1:0-15012 GCA_000708835.1 Klebsormidium nitens | reverse complement strand
ATCTAAAAGCTTCGCATAAGAGTCTGAGTCTGCAGCGCAACGTGTCAGCCTAGAAGCTTCGGTGCTCGGCCGGCCATAAGCTTAGTCTCGAAAGCTGATCGGACGGTTCCCTCGCACGCGGTGCACGTGGGTCTTATCGGACGGTCACGCGGTGAAACAGTAACCCAGACACGTGTCGTGTAGTGATTCGATATATCAAATAAGTCGATAGCGTATAATAACGGACGATGCGCGGCCGCGAGTTTGGCGCGCAGCCAGAAGTCGGTGCGCAGTCGTGCCGTTACAAGAAGTACCCTTCGTAATCTGACGTTGACAAACCACTGAACCTGTCACAGGTGACGGCCTGCAAGCACAGCTTCTGCCGCGCCTGCCTGAGCGAGTTCGTGGCGGGCGCCGGTGGGGATGCGGAGACCGCTCGGGAGGCGGGCTGCCCGACCTGCCAGCGACCCCTCACCGTCGACCTCACAGGTGAAGCTCTCCCCACCCCTAGTTCCAGAGCATCGAAGTTTTCGATCCGAGCGAGCCGGCTTGTTGCGAGCAATTGCTTTCTCAGTCGGGCACTGTTGTTCGGTCATGTTGCACTCCCTTTTCGGGTTTGAATAGATCTGCTTAGTAGAAGAGTCGCCGGGCGGCAGATCTCAAAATAGGTGGAGCGCTCTTTGAAGGCTTAGTGGAGGTTGAACGTTAGCAACCTTTCTTCTAGAGACACCTCTTCTTCTGACGTTTCGGTCTGAGGTGCTTCCGTACCTTGTTGAAAGCTTCATGAGCACCGCAAAGGGCGTCATTATTCAGCGCTGTCTGCTTTCTGCGCTAACACGATCGGCGCAAGCGGCAGCGGTAGCGACTGCTGCGAGCATCAGCAAGAAGCGCACGAGCATCCTGAACCGGATCAACCTGGGGGGGTTCCAGACGAGCACCAAGATCGAGGCGCTCGTGAGTGCAGAGCTCCGCACTCGCGCTCTGTCGATTCTTTCTTGAACTCGTTTCGCCATGCCCTTTACAACGCGGTTTCAAGTTGACATTGTTGGTGATGAAGATCTTAGAATCTCGGATAGGATGCCAATAAAGTCCTACAACCCTCGCATAGAAAGTCTGTGCGACTGGTCATCCGAAGGCAGGACTTTGAATGCGGTCGTACTTATTTCTCTCTAAAATGTCTCGACACGACCCTCGCATAGAAAGTCTGTGCGACTGGTCATCCGAAGGCAGGACTCTGAATGCGGTCGTACTTATTTCTCGCTAAAATGTCTCGACACGTTATTCAGCGACTAAACTGACTCTCAAATGACTCTCGCTCAAAAAACCTCTTCTATCTCCGCAGCGCGAGGAGATTGCGCTGATGACGGAGGACGATCCGTCGGCGAAGGGCCTGGTGTTGAGCCAGTTCACGAGCATGCTGGACCTGTGCCACTTCCGGCTGGAGAAGGCGGGCATCAAGTGCACGTCAAGCTGGACGGCTCCATGACCATGGAGCACCGCGACCGCATGATTCAGGACTTCACCAACGACCCCGACGTCAAGGTGGGTTGCAGTTTTTGAGAATTTGTGACATTTTTGCAGAAGACATATGACCTTTAAGTGTTTGAGGGGTGAGAATCTGCTCAGGCAATCGTGAGACTTTGGAGTCCTACAGTACAAAGCGCGATCGCATGATCCAGGACTTCACCAAGGACCCCGACGTCAAGGTGGGCTGCTCTGTCAAAGTCCTTTGAAACCTTTGTGAGACCTTTTGCAAGAGGCGGATGACGCTGTAGAGGTTTGGAATTAGAATCTGAGCTCAGGCAACCGTAAGATTCTAGAGGGAAAAAACGCAACCGCATGATCCAGGACTTTACCAACGACCCGGACGTAAAGGTGAATCTGCGCTGTAGGTGTGTTTTTGAAGATATGGTAAATCTTTGCACGAGGCATACGACGGAGTTTTGTGGATCATTGGGAATCAGAGTCTGAACTCAGCAACTGTGAGAGTCTGGAATTGCAAAGACAAAGCGTTTCTGCATGATTCAAGACTTCACCAACGTCGTGTCGTCAATGTGGGTTGCCACCCTTTCAAGTCTAGTTGCAAGTTCTCGAATCACGGAATTTGGAACCAGGGGTACGCCGAAAAGCTGCAAGTCTGCAAGTGGAAAGCCGGTTATGAAAAATGATCAAGGCAAAGCGGTTTTGAAAAACATTCGTTCACGAATTCCCCATTTTCGTTTAAAAGTCCTTTTTGGTGCCTGAGGAGCCTCCCTTTTTTCGATGATCCCGCCTCTTCGCTGTTTCGTGTACATTCTACCTCCCACGCTTGCTCGCCGTTTCGGCTTCTCACTCAAGCGCAACTCATACGAAAGATGTGCCGAACTGAGCATGTCTTTTTCGCCGGCTATCTCAAATTGCATCATCTTCCATGCACAATTTCGCTGTGCTTGTTCTAAGTCCCCCTACCTGACTTCGCAGGTGTTTCTGATGAGCCTCAAGGCCGGCGGCGTTGCCCTCAATCTGACTGTCGCCTCCAGTGTCTTCCTTATGGACCCTTGGTCAGTCCCGCTCGCGCACACTGCCCCCACGATCCCAGTCCGTCCCCTGAATCGAGAGCGACTGTCTCGCCAGTTGCAGAAGCAGGAAATCTGCCAATCAACAAGTGCTCTTTTGAGCGAGTTTCAACTAGGGTTGTCCGCCTGCAGTCACCTCTTATCTTTGATGACTTTGAGAATTAGTTTCACAGCGTTTCTTGAGCCAACAAATCTGAGTTGCTTGGACCGTCAAGCTTGGTTGTCAACTTCAGCTGATTCTTTGAGGAAACAACACGTCTTGCGGGGGAAGGCTCACTTCGGTTTGGAGTCGTCCTCGGCGCTTGCCACCGACTGCCTTCTCCAACGTCAGATGACAGTCAATTCAAGTCTCGTCTAAATCATGGGAACCGCACACTTTCAAAACGAGCGAGGCAGAAAGCATGCGGTTCACATCCACTGCTTTGTTCCCATTGCTTCAAAGGGTCCTTCCGCTTTCCGTGACTGCCATGTGACATATCCTGAGCGGCTGACATACGTCTATTTTGTGTCCAGGTGGAACCCCGCAGTCGAGCAGCAGGCGCAGGATCGCATCCACCGGCTCGGGCAGTACAAACCCATCCAGTAAGCACACCCGGAGGTCACACTTTCGAGGTCTCTGCAGCTTCGCGCAAACTTGGCTGCCTGACCCAAGTTCATCTATAGCCGATTGCGAGGAAACGATCGTGAAGACGGTTGCTCATTGTGACCACACGTTGACTGGTTACACCTCTTTTGCTTTTGGAATCAAGATCTACTCACACTGGATTTGGCAGTCAGGGTTTCAGATCTTTCCTTCCGACATAGGGCGTGTGCTTTTTCCAGCCTCGAGCAGCCTGCTGACTGTTGGCGCTTGACCGATAGTTGCCAGATTTTGAGCGTTGTTTGTCCCTGCTTTTTGTCTCTAGGGTCACCCGGTTCGTGATCGAGAACACGATTGAGGAACGCATCCTGAAGCTGCAAGAGAAGAAGCAGCTGGTGTTCGACGGATGAGCGCCCAAAAGCTTGAACCTTTCTTGGCTTGTGCCCCAAGAGATCGTTCAGCCCGCACTGGATGGGTTGCGGCAAAATGTTGGCAGCCATGCAGCGAAGCTTGCATTTTGCGCCGTTACCTTGCAATGGCAGGTGAATCAAAGAAACAACGCTGGGCGCTTCACGGGCAAGACTTCTACTTTGATTCCGCAATGGACCTCGCCGTTAATTGTTCTCCAGCAAGGCTTCATATTCCCATTTCGGGGCTCTAAGCTCGTCTCGGAGGGGGTCCCAATTTTGATGGCCCTTGGAGTCCGTATTTGATGTCAAGATTAATGTTCTTTAGAAGACGCTTCGGAAATTGGTGGATGGAAGACTGAAGCGTGTGGGCTGCTCAGTTGTTTCAGAAACGTTGCGTTCGGTGAGTATTTTACGTTTTTTGGTGCGTAGTGCCGAACATTTGCTGCTAGTCACAACTAACCCTCACAAATCGTTGCTTTTCAGAACCGTTGGGGGGTCCGCTGAGGCTCTCGGGCGCTTGACTGCAGAGGACTTCGCGTTCCTTTTCTCCAGCTGATTGGTTGTTGATAGCGCGCTGTGTTGGTACAATATGGTATAATATGTGGCGCGCAACGCAGTGTGGCTGATAGGCGTGTAGCACCCGAATCTGCAAATAACATGGTCGAAAATGAAGGCTGTACAGTAGAAACATAGAGCATTGCAACTGGAAACTTGTAAGAAATGAGGTGGTACTTAAGCTGAACTTGGCTGACATCGAGGCGTATCAGACAGTACTCGGTTTGATGTGGCCAAGCACTCTGACATATGGATCTCATGGTGCGTGACTATTATATTTCAAGATCGTTGTGTGACTCATCTGGTCAAGATCTGCAAACTGGACAAAAAATGAAAGTGACCACTCATGCATGTTGTCCCCATCCTATAACTGAGCAGTATTGTATCAGGTAAGTTTGAGTACCCAGTGTGATGCGCTAGGTACGTACGTACACATATTTTAGTGGCAGCTACTGTAGGAGTTAAGTTGAGATCCTACAGTAGATTCAGTAATATAAAATCATGCACCTTCTTTGTTGCCGGTTATCATGCAAATTGAAAGGGGTGACCAAATTACACGTCCTTGAAGAAAGCGTCGATCGGATCATCGCGCGGAACATGTGCGACACGAGGAGGCTACGTACTATTTCTCATCAGGGGTCGCCACAGGTTTTCGAAAATGTCGGCTCAAAGCCGACTCCCTTGTAAATTCATCGGCTTCTCGCCTATATTTTGGGGTACTTGTCGGCTTCTCGCTTTGGCCCCTGCCTCCGGTGTCGGCTTCGAGCCGGGTACTTCTTAATTTTGTCGGCTTTTCGGAAAGTTCAATGTCCCGGGGATCACGGTTAGTCGGCTTGTGCCGACCCCTGTTTCTCATATAACAGAATTTTGTGGGTATTTAAAGTTAAATTGCATGGACGGTATTCCTTAGGCCACGCGAAGTCGATATGGAGTTTCCGGTCCACCCCCTTCGGGGGCGGGTCGGTCGGTCGGCAGAAAATAATAAATGTTGTTTTAAAATCGGCTGGCTTGCCACGTCAGCATCCCAACCATTACCGCTGTAAGTGACCGTTACCACGTGAAACCGTCATGCATGGCCTATGCAGCTAGTCCTCTGCAGTTCGCCAGGGCTAGTTGTACTCCCAATGCAACAGATCTATGGCTGCGCAATGCGGAGATGCGGTGAAGTCATCTTGCAGTTCTGTAGGCAGGGGGTAGGCAGGGGGTAGGCAGTTCCTTGAGGGCGTGATCGTAAATGGAAACCGCGAGCGAGAGGAGGTGTTTGCCCTGAAGTCATGGTGGTCTTCAGCGTTCAGGCAATCCAAAAGCCATCACAAGTCCTCTTTCCTCCAAGTGTTGTTAAGATAGAAGAGGAGCATTCACTAGGCCGTGTCCTTCAGGACTCCCTCAAACGTTTTTGCCCAGCACTTCATCTAGCCCTTTGAAGAGCAGGAAGCACACATCAGCAAGCAGCTGGCAGGGGCGCCCTGGAATGCAGTCGACTTAAGCTACACAGTGTCAGACGTTCTGTCTTTTGGCAACTGCCTGAGGTTCTTCTTGAAGAAATCTGCTGTTGCTGGAAGTTCTGCGCAAGGCGATGCTCTGGACGTGTTGATGCAAGGTTCCAGAGAAAGCTCTCTCCCCGCTTTGCCTACTCCGCACAGCGTTCCTTCCGATAGTAAAGAGCGTCTGCACAACGACGTGATAGCTTTCTTAGCAGATAGACAATATCTCTTCTCCTCGTCATCAGTTGACACCACCGGACGCGGGTTTGTCAACGTGCTTACCAGCGCTCTTTGGTACATTGATCACGCCCACGAGACCATCAACCATAGTTTGGACATTCGTCGTTTTGGTCAATAACATTCACGAATTTACGTATTTATCACATGCTTTAAGACGTTCGTCACAAATTCGTCAAAAATTCGGAAAATTGTCAGAAAGTGCAAAAGACAAGAAGACGGGACCAAAATTGGATGTCCCAATGCATTAAAGACTGGGTATCTGTATGGCAAGCTTGCAAACAAGCATTCTCGACAGATTCAAACTAGATTGTGGCTAATTCCTTATTAGAGTTGACCAAAGCCGTCGAAAGTAGCCGGACACATGGCGAATTTTTGCCGAATGTAGATTTCGCCATTCATAACATTCTTCAAATTCGTTCGAATCCAAGTCTCCATAACATTCCCGCTCTAAAAATTTCCAAACTATGCCATCAACGCGGCGGCTGGTAGAGCTCGAGTTTCCAGCGAGAGCGATGATGCTGTCCCAACGGGCGGCTCATCAGCGTCAACAGCAAGGTCTGTAAGGCCCATGCATGTTGGCATTCCCGCCTGCTTTGATAGGTTTCAGGGCTATAACGACTGGCGCGCAAAGAAGCAGGGAAAACCGCAGTTGAACGAGTCAGATCTGAGGCACCATGTCAACAAGCTGTATGCCTACAGCTGCCCGTCTGAAGCATTCGGAAGAACGGAGTGGAGTTACTTGAAGGAAGATCTCGAGAACTTGGCGGAGTGCTTGAACGCCTATGCCGACTATCTGCTGGCAAAGAGGGAAGCTGTGACGGGCTTGCAAGCTCGCACGCAACCAGTCAGAGTCTTTGAGTCACACGGGGGTGCGGCGTTTCTGCCCCCAGCGTTCGACCTGTAGGACAGCGAGCGCTGTGGCTCAGTATGCTGCTCTAGAAGCTGCCCTTCAGGATATGTATGCACCCGTGGACCTGCTGGCCTTCACAGAGGCTATGGATAAGCGCAACCGCTACCGCTTTCTGGACGAGATGAGGCTGCCCTTTGCGGTCTCGATGCTCAGGTACGTAGACGCCCCAATCCCTGCCCCAACCATCTGAATTGTCAGTGCTGATTAACAGGCCACCAAACAAATCAGCAAACGTCAGTATTTTAGATCAGAGAGACCATGGAAAAGGTCCCTCCTCTGCAACAGGTTGTAGACAGCGATCAAATTGGGACGACCAAGAGTAAAACTTAATACATCAAAGGAGGCTCTTGTACTTTGTGACAGAGGGAGTCTCTTGGTGTCTTCTGCAAATCTGCATGTTCAAAAACAGCTGATTGGGCCGACTCTTCATATGTTTTTGACCGGTTTTTGTAGAGGTGATGAATGTAAATCTGCACCTAGTTGGCAAGACTCTGATGATTGTTCCGTCACTGCAGCGATGATCCCGGTGGTGGCGCCGGCAAGTACACCTTTGTTTGGCGGGTCCCCAACCAGGAAATCCTTAGAGATGCCACTGCTCAAGCTCGCGTCGTCGGTGGACTGGCGCGCGATCTGCCAACATACCACACCCGTGCTATGCAGCGCGAGTTCAAGGGAGTCATGGACAGCCAAGCGATCACATCCAAGGTGTTGCGCTTCGTCTACGAGTATCTTACTCATGACGCTTCAGCTGCTATCCACGCTAGGGAAGCGGCTGTGAACGAAAGAGTGCATCAAATCCTGCTACTGAAAAGCCCGGGCCTGGCGCTGGATCTGAGGGAGCTGAATGGACCGAAGGACTCGCGCTTTGATGAGTTCTGGGATGAGGTTGCAGTGATGCTGGATGAAGGTAAGCTTTTACTGAACTCTTGCAAGCTTGTAGCAGGTGTACGGAACATATTCAAACTCTTCGCATCGTCGGAAGTCCTTGACCAGATGAGTCATTTGCACATAACTTCTTGCACAAGCCTGAGGACCGTTCAGCAAATTATGTTCATGTGTTTTACTTGGCCGGACGTTGGACAAGGGATTCAATATTCATCGATTCATATGTTGCAGGTTCTTGACAAATCGAACTAGCTTTGATGAGACTCTTCTGCCCTTTGCCAGCTTGCAAGAAATTCTGCAGATAATGTCTGGTTCATTTGTTTTCATGTGAAGTTGGATTAAATGGAGACTCCCTCAATCTGCAGGTCGGGGCCAAGCTGTGAATGACCGCAGGCACGGGATGGTCACGTATCTGGCGGAGTGGTTGTCAGCAAGGACCCTCCACGACGCGGCTGCGGCACGCCTCAAAGGCAAAACCCCGACAGCAGCTGTCCCAACCCTGCGGTGGTTCCTGTTCCAGTTCTGGCCCAAAAATCCATACTGCCAAGCTGCCCTAGCCTACACCGGCCGATTCATGGTAACAAGCACCGCCTATTTGCTTTCTTGCTTGTGTGCTACATGTCCAGAACAGGCACATCTTGACAGGGTTCCAGAATACGAAAGGAAAGTCTTAGAAAGGATTTCGCTGCTCGTGACGATGTTTGATGTCTGTGGTGCAAACAGCTTCAATTTCTCAAGCTTGGGCAATGAGCAGAAACGTTTGGAGTGCTGAGATGCAAGTGCCGTGTGCACAACATTAGTAAGGCAAAGCAAATCGTACCATTTCTTTACTATTCCACATCGTTTGGTTACATGTTTCGAACGGATTTTGGATTTCCCCATGCTTTATGTATTTGTCAGGATCCGCTCTTTTGTGAATCGTATGAGCTAGTATCTGTCACCGCCCTTTGCTTTTAGCAATTCCAATACAGCTACTTTTGTTACCAGGCTGCACCTTGCGAGCTCGAACATGTCTTCAGCCTAGAGCGATTATCAGGGGATAGAGGTCTTATTACATTCTCTGTCTTTGCAGATGCGGTACGCCGTCCAGAGCCGCCTCTTGAGCAAGGACCACGAGGATGGGCAGTACGGGGCGATGCTCAAGCAGTACTTCTGCGGTTGGGCCGTGAAGTTTTGCGACGTTGCGGCGGTCGTGTGGCTGGATGACAAGCACGCCGTGAAGGTCGGAGAGCCAGGACTTCCTGTCGCTGCGCTCGACCGAGGACGAAGGGTACTCCAGGCGACTGATACGCCTGTGATCGCTCTAGATCACGACTTCACTCGTGGCAAGATCGTCCCCTCCGTGGCCTTGCTCCAGATTGGTGACTTGATTTCGACGGCGAAGGACAAGTCATTCTACCGGGGGCGGGTCCACGTGATGCTGAAGGATGCAGCGTTTGAGGCCTCCAGTCCCCTTTGCCACATGGCGGAACTCAAGAGGATTCTGGAAAACGCGGTTGTCACGAAAGAGGGCCCCCGGTTTAGTGCTCAGGTGCCCCTAGCCAGCGGGCCCCCGACTACCCATCCAGCCCCCCCGCTGAGCGAACATGCCCCCCCGACTGCAGACGAAGTACCTCCGGGTGACGGACGGGACCCCCAAACCCCCCCCGCGGTCTTCCCTGCCAGTGGTCAGCCTCCCCGGACAACTAACGATGTTTCTCCAGCCAGCACACCGCCCGATCTGACGACGGATGAAGTTCCCCCGGCCGAGGAGCATCCAGCCCCGACCGACAACGAAGTTCCCTCGTCTAGCGAGCAGGCCCCTCCAACCACAAGCGAAGTCCCTCTAACCAGCAGCCAGCCCCTTCCCCGTGTTCCCGCCATGCCACCGCTCAGCTCCAGACTGCCCCCTTGGACTGCTCCTGGCTCAGTTTCCCCGACCGGTGGACTGCCCCCGACCCCAACAGTCCCTCAGCCCAGCGGTCATCCCCCCCCGACCAGCAACGAAGGTTCCCTGGCAAATGAGCAGCCCCCTTCGGCCCCCTCAACCAGTCGGGAACCCCCCCAGGTTGCTGACGATGAGCACCCCCCTCTTGTCGACCAGGAGGTCCCTCCTGCCCTCGAAATCTTCTCAGACGGTGGTCCAGACCATCGGACCACCTACAAGTCTGTCCAAGTCAGCGCCATCTGCCTCTTTCAGGCTCTGAAACTCGACTATCTGCTAGCCGTCCGCACCGTTCCATGTAACTCCTACGTGAACAACGAGGAGCGGATCATGGCGGCCACTAACCTCGCTTTCCAAGGCGTAGGGGTGATGCGGAGCCCGATGCTAGTCCCCTTCGAAAAGCACTTCAAGAAGGCTACCAGCTTGGACAAACTCCGGAAAGCGGCTGCGCAGAAACCAGGGGCTAGAGAAGCTTGGCGCGAGTCCATGGCATCGCCGATTGCCCTTCTTGAGGGGCGGCTAGAGCGGCTGGAGTTGAAGGGGGAACCGTATACAGTGGTCCCATCGGCGACGGAGGAGGAGATCGATGCGCTTTGGAACGAGGTTTTGAAGGTCGACCCGAGCCTCCAAAGAGAAAAACTCCAGGCGGTCCACCTGAAAAACAAGGCGTCCTTCAACGCTTGGGTCAACAAGCACATGCGGGTTGCGGCACTACTTCCTGGAAATCAAGAAGTGCAATGATCGAACGTGCTGTCCCCCTCCTCGGATGCCAGCCGAGGACTGGGCGCGTCTGAAACCGTTCCCTGACCCGACCCCCGATCCCGAGCGGGAAGGCCACTTTCTCCGTTCGAGAAGGTCTATGGCCAGCAAACATCAGAGGAATTCCGCCCGTCCCTCAGGCGCGCCGTGGCAACGGCGGCCGTCGAAGATGAAGCGCTGCGCGCGGCAACCCCAGTTCCAAGAGGCGGGGCAGGCGGAAGGGGTGGACAAACGCAAGGCGGGGCTGGCGGAGCAGGCACTGCTGCTGGACAAGAAGGCGAGGGCGGAGAAGGACGGGGTGAAGGACGGGGCGGAAGAACGGGGCGTGGTCGCGGTGGGCGCGGTGGTCGGGGGCGCGGCGGTGGCGGGCGTGGGCGAGCACGGGGTTCCTCACAGGATCGGGCAGCCGTGGAGCGGCCTTTGGGGACCTCAGAGGCGCAGAGGCAGGAATGGCAAATGGCAGAGCAAGCCCATGCTCCCCGAGCGACTCCAGTCCCCCCTAAAACGGCGTCTCAGTTGGAGGGCGAACAGGAAGACAAAAAACATCCAGGGTTGTTCATCGGCCAGAATGCACGCGACCTTGTGTTCTGCGACGATTGCAGCAGGCCCCGCGTGATTTACGCCAAGTATGCTCTCACCGCTCAGCAGAAGTCATCCCTCGAGCTTCAGCTCGAAGACGTATTCTACACGTGCGGGAACCCCCTGTTTCCGGGCGGCACGTCGCCCGTGGTTCCGGAGCAATTCCCGGTGGTCGTACAGCCCACTCCCCTTCGTCCTCCCCCCTCGGTCGGCGATGCGAGCGCGGTCCCTGGAAACCGTCAACCGGCAGCTGCACATGGCCTTGATGATGGCGCGACACCGCCTCCGAAAGCTCGAACGGTGAATCCAAATCTCATCGTGCATCCGTTTCAGATGTCTGAAGCTTTAATTTGCTCGAGACTGTTGAACTATTGTCGTTGAACTATTGTCGGCGACAGATTGAGCAGGGGCTCAACTGGCCACGGCCTGTTTGTTTGATCGACGGTTGGATCGTATGAAACTGTACAATTTAGACTTTTTGCCGTTCATCTGATGCCAGAGTAAATGGCAGTCGACAATATAAAGTCTCCAACCGTCCTTGTTTGGTTCCAAGAGCCTCCAGTGGTGACCCCGCCTGTGTCGGAAAACGTGCCGGCACCTCCTCGAGCGCCGACCGCTTAGGCTGCACGCGGCTTCGCCCTCGAGCCTGAGCCAGAGCCGGCTGTACCCGGCGCCCCCGAGCAGCCAGCCAGCGCACCAGTAGGTTGCCATGGCCCCGAACTGATCTTGAAGGGCTGCAAGCATCTTTCGTCCCTGCTATGGGTACTGAATCATGGTTTTATTGTCAGGCCTGCATCTTTCGTCAATTTAGGTTGCGGCGTTCGCCGCCGTGCCAATTCTTGTTCATGCGGTCCAGCAAAACCGTTGGCTTCTCGGATCATGACGCTCTTACTGCATTCTTTCAAAAATCAAAGGGAGCTTCTATTGATGTAGAGTAATCTGCCAGGTCTCGTGCACTCTTTGCAGACGGCCATGGACGAGGAGATGGTGGATCGGGAACCAGCCTTCCCAGGGGAAACCACAGGAGCTCAGTCCCCTAGTGGAGAACTCCCTGCCAGTGCTGCATCTGCAGAACAGGTAAGCGGGTTCGAGCTGCTTGGCCGGAAAGCACTGAGATTCTTACAAAGGCAAAGTAGCGTTAAAAACTTCGCTTCGAAGTTTCACGAAGTCTCAGAAAGGCATTGCGTGTGTGCAGGCGTCAACGGTCGCTGTGGTTGGAAAGCTTACGAGGAACAGTTGCAGTGTTTTGCTTAGAGTCTTAAAGTTCAGGCGCGCAAACCGAGACTTGGTCGCGGCTGGTTGGAGGTGCCAACTTCAGTAGATCAATCCTCGCTCTAGATTCTGAGTATGGTTTCTGACATAGGCCGTACCGGCTGCTGCAACGACGACGCACGACAACAGAACTGCCCGGGTGGGCCTACCGCCCCTGGCACCAATCTTCCACGCAGCTCGAGCAGCTGCTGGGAGAGCTGAAGCTCGGGCTACTCCCCCTGCATCAGCAAGACCGGTCGGGCAGGTGAGTGCTGTGCAAAATTTCGGACATTCTTTATCTTAGGACCGTTCTGTCGAAGACTTTGTACAAGCGATTGTTGAAGAAGCTTCGTTCTCCTAGGGCATCCATTGTCAATTGTTGCTGATCCTTGCTGAAATCTGCTACTGTAGTTGTCAAAAGGTCGAAATTAACTCATTGGCTGTCGTTCAAATCTGCCCTCTCATGATGATCAGCTTATTCCTGGCAGGGCTCCCAGGGTGGCCCCCGGCCTGTGCCAACTCGGCTGCCTGCTCGGACTGTCTCGTTGAGCCAGGCTGCGAAAGACGAGCACAGCCGGAAGCCCGTGCACGAGGTGGCTTTTGTCCGCCAAGGGGTCACTTGCGCGGATGACGTGGAGAGGACATATTACGCGCAAGCAGTGCCCAACGCCTTCAACAGGTGTTGCAAGTATTGCGGTGACATGGAGGATCTTGTTGAGGACGATCCAAACTTATTGGCAAGGTTTGCAACCGTATTGCCGATCTGTGCTGAGTGTAAGGCCAAGGGAAGACCCGTATGCAAGTACGCGCCCAAGCTAGTAGTCACAGGGCTGAATACGTCGGCCGCGGGACCAAGCAGGCCGACCACTTAAAGCGTGTACGATTGAACTCGGGAGTTTGCCAATCGGTTTCAGTTGACAAATCTGTGATTTGCGACCATTCTAATCTGCAACATGCATATATGCCGATCGTGAGGCTAAACTTTAAAAGCATGTTGCAAACATTGATTTAGCGACAAGGATGACCAGGAATGTATAACATGTATTTGCAACTACGAATGCCGGGAGTGGCCGAGGGTTGAGCATACCGCATGACCGAGGCCCTCAAGTGCATTGAATCCGGACATCAATTGATCTCGTTAAATCGGACCGACCATGGCGGCGTCGTCAATATTTAAAACAAGCTTCGTGAATGTTTGCCCATACTACTTAGAATCGCGAGTTGATGCACTGAGCCGCGCTGCTACCTGTCGAACCTTGCTTGCGTCCGTTGTTCATGCTCTTCGATCATTGGATGAATGGTGGACAGCCCGGTATGGTACGTACTAGGAGCCCGACGATTTAATAGATGAGTCGATCATAGCTCCGCGGCCACAACACGCCGGCGTACATGCATATGCAACATGTGCGATTCTCAATTATGAATATAAATTAGCGATCTTCAACAAACGTGCACATACCAAGGTAGTACCTTGGCGGCAGCAGTATACATATATGCAAGTATTAAACACGATGCGCTACATGTTAGGATGTATATGCGCAATCCAGCTTTTGAATAGTTTGCTGGACACACACACGCAGTATTGGTGCGTAGCTAAAAGTTTAATAATTTATGCAGCACGTTGAGGCTCCATCATTGAATGATTGCATGCATTAAAGAGCTAGTGCCTCTCGGATAAAGCCTATGGCCAATTCAATATTTGTTGCCGTTGAGGCGTGAAATCATCCTGATGAATTTCTTGGGTGGTTTTATCAAATTTCGGGGTTTTGATCATCCTTTTGGCACGGAATTCGGGGTCGAGAATCCGCGGTAATTTTTGACAATTTCGGATTTTTGGAGCGCGGTAGACTGCACACCGGTCAATTCGTCAAAATCCGGGATCTGTGAATGATCTACAGGTGAAAACTTGGGGGGCACATCGAAGTTCCGGGCATGCTTGCAACCTCCGGCCCAGCGATACCGCTTTTCAATACCAAGCGCTTTTATAGCAATATTTGGGGCAATTTCTGGGCTCCCAGACGAAATCGTCGATTTTTGTATGAAATGGGGCATGTTTTTCGGGGTATTGACTTCCGGCTACAAATGGTCCCATGTGAAATGATTTGACGCCCGGGATGTGAAGTCTACACTCACCGGGTCAAATTCGGGGAAGATGGTCAAATTCTGGCAGACAATTCGGATGAGATGGTGATCGGTGCACCATTCAGGGCACCGGGTCGCTACAGTCCGCCAGGGAATTTCCAGAACTTTGAACAAGGGAGAACTCGATTTCGGGGTTCCGGGCCTTCTTGGAGGTGAAAATCCGGGGTCCTGGAAGTGGAGCTTGAAGTTCGAAAATTTATGTGGATCTTAGCCAGGCCGGCCGGCGACATCGGTACACGACCGGAGGGGCCACCGGTCGCAGTTCCAGTGACTGTCACACTCAAGTTTCCACGCAATTTCGGGGGGTGGGGACTCGGGTCGGAGGTGCCGGTTGAAATACTGAGATCCCAAGCCGCTCGGCCCGTTCGGCCGTACGTTTGCCCGAGTACGGTGCTGGCGCGGCCGCAGCCGGGTCCCCCGTTCTGGGCGCGGCCGCCCGGGCCTCAGTGCTGCCAGCCAGGCTTCATGCATTGAATGGCACTGAGGCCGGCCGGCTTGACTCATGCCTATTGTAGTTGATATTGGCCGAGTAGTAGAGTAGGTCCAATTATACTCTCGGGCCTTCCGCGCATGAGAGGTAGGCGACGCACATGTTATGTGATTTTCGCAAACGGACGTGCATCGGTCTCGGGTCATTCAATGCATACTACATCAGTCATGCAATGATAAGATGTAATGTACTGTGGGTATGCATCCAGCTGCCTCAGCATGGCCTAGGTGTGACGGTTGGACAGGGTCACACGCTGCCTGTCTACTTCA